>JAWQFJ010001648.1:54228-65227 GCA_034096865.1 Theodoxus fluviatilis
AGACAGGCCAAGCACACAGGCTTGCACTGGATGAGACAGGCCAAGCACACAGGCTTGCACTGGACGGGCCAAGCACAGAGGCAAGGGGGAGAGGTCACTCACCTCCAGGAGGTCGTCCAAGAAGCTGCAGGCCAGGATGTCCTGGATCTTGATCTTGCCTGTGCGCAGCGGGTCCAGGAAGAAGAAGAACTTCCTCACAGCGGTGCAGACGTAGAAGGAGTAGAAAGACTTCTCCAGGCCGTTCAGCTGCAATCAAACCAGGTGTTGCAGTCCTACTCAATTTCTTCATCATCAGAATCTCACAATAAAAGTTGTCAGTGTGCCATGTTCATTGCCTCCATGAGTAGAGTTACGTTTTGGTTTATTTCTGCATCCCGCATTTTGCTTTGATGGCTTACCCTTGTGGTCAAACCACCTGCAGCTATCATGTAACATCCAGCAGAGAGACAGCTGCACCACGAGTTGCTTTTAGTTCTACATAGTCTTTGCTTAAATCCCAGTTTGATGTATACTGTATGTATACAAGCTTCTTACTTTCTGACTTGACACTGATAGCGAAGGAACAGCAGGAAAGTGCACTGGAAAACCAGCACACCTATCAAGCAGACGCAGAACAAGTCCTCCAATAATCATTTGACATGACCTACCTGGGGCACTGGAAAACCAGCACACCTATCAAGCAGACGCAGAACAAGTCCTCCAATAGTCATTTGACATGACCTACCTGGGGCACTGGAAAACCAGCACACCTATCAAGCAGACCCAGAACAAGTCCTCCAATAGTCATTTGACATGACCTACCTGGGGCACTGGAAAACCAGCACACCTATCAAGCAGACCCAGAACAAGTCCTCCAATAGTCATTTGACATGACCTACCTGGGGCAGGGTGGGAATCAACTCCAAGATATAATTTTCCAGATCCTGCAAATACAAAATGGCAATATTTCATCATGACATACATTTTCAGCAAAACCAATCAGACAGCACACATCTTAGATACTTTTGAGAACTGGTGTTTTGATTTCTACCCATGAAAATGCTATGGTCACTGCTCAACGTCAACTTTCAAATGGATAGAGGGAGTCTTACGGCCTATCAACCATTGTCGGCTATGTAAGGCCATTGATTAGGAACAATCACTAGAACTGGTAGATTAACAGCATGTCAAGTCATGGTTTCCCTGATTATTTAAGTCTTATGAAATGCATAGGGAGACTCTGACCCCGAATCCATAGGGGAAGTCAACTTTCAAAGCCACTGCTCATAACATTCAACTGCATCCATTCATGCAGTGTCTTCTTTGGAGCTCACATTCATTAGTTCCACAAACAAACATAATTTTCCTTTCAGAAAAAATCCACACCACCAGACAAAAAGCAAACTGTACCGATTCCTTCAGGTAGCCCTGGCCAGCGCAGTCATACAGGGAGAGGCCGATGCGTGTCTGGTGGAGCCAGACTTTGCGCATAACAAAGTTGAAGAACTGCATGATGGAGATACGTCCGAACGAGTCTTGCTGCAGCAACCGGCTGAACACAGAGGGATAGAAAAATTGCCTGCAAAGAGATAGATAAAAAACACACACATATGAGCTGGAATAAGAAACGAGGATTTTGTATTTACACTGATAAACCTGAATGTTGCATGAATAAAGGCCACTTCTTCAATTTCCTCCTTACCCATCGATGATGCCAACACCAATACCATCACTGCAGCAAAGATCAATGTTGCGGTCACTGTAATTACTGGTGAAAAGTCCTCTGTAACCAGTGGAACATTGCTGTAAAGATCAATGTTGTGGTCACTGTAATTACTGGTGAAAAGTCCTCTATAACCAGTGGAACATTGCTGTAAAGATCAATGTTGTGGTCACTGTAATAACTGGTGAAAATCCTCTGTAACCAATGGAACATTGCTGCAAAGATCAATGTTGTGGTCACTGTAATAACTGGTGAAAATCCTCTGTGACCAGTGGAACACAGCTGCAAAGATCAATGTGGTCACATAAATTACTGGTGGAAATCCTCTGTGACCAGTGGAACACTGAAATTCTGTATCAATGCTCCTTCTTTGCCCGTTTCCAATGTCATTTCAGTTACCATCATCAACATCCCCATTAGCTCATTAGCACTATACTTTTACCACCACATTTTTACAGAAGCCCAGAAACAATAGATTCTTTATTGCCTGCAAGAGGCAGGATGAGAGTTAAAAATTGTATCATTGCCAAAACCGTATTGGCATCATCATTACCCTCTGACTGGTGCAATGACTACTCCAATCCTTTCTACCCACCACCACCAACACCACTGCCCTCTCACCACCGCCATCACTGCCCTCTGACTGGTGCATTCACTACTCCAATTCTTTCTACCCACCACCACCAACACCACTGCCCTCTCACCACCGCCATCACTGCCCTCTGACTGGTGCAATTACTACTCCAATTCTTTCTACCCACCACCACCATCACTGCCTCCATCATAAATACCACCATCAGCACCAGTGCTGTCCTTTCGCAAATTTCACCACTCCTATCACCACACCTACACCACTGCCCTTGTACCAATACCACCACCACCACCACCACCAATCTGCACCACAACCACAACCACCACCACTACTGCCATTGTACTTACTTGCACTTGGGCCCGGCCTCCTGGGCCACCCTGCAGAAGTCCTCGTAGTTGATCATCTGCTCCTCCCCCATGAGAGGCTGTGTGAAGTGCTTGTCCAGCAAGAACCACAGTTTCTGTGTCACAGAATGCCGTGCTACATGTACACATCTGCCACTGTGTTTGTGCACAACCACTTGTAAATACAAGAAGGGCAAAGCCCATACGACTCACATGCTTGACCTTGACCTTTATATGACCTTGACCTTCAGGTGACCTTCAAGGTCAAGGTCAAACAACTAAACCTACCAATGACATCATACACAAAGAAATGCTTTACACATTTTTCCTACCAAAATACATGTGACCCAAGGTCAAGGTCATCCAAGGTCATGCAACACAAAGCTGTTAATTCAAGACATAGGAAGCACAATGGTGCTTATTGGCACTTTCTACCATGAGATATAGTCACTTTTAGTGGTTCACTACCCCATTTTGGTCACATTTCATAAGGGTCAAAGTGACCTTGACCTTGATGATATGTGACCAAATGTGTCTCATGATGAAAGTATGACATGTGCCCCACATAATTATGAAGTTTGAAACAGTTATCTTCCATAGTTCAGGGTCAAGGTCACTTCAAAATATGTATACAATCCAACTTTGAAGAGCTCCTGTGACCTTGACCTTGAAGCAAGGTCAACCAAACTGGTATCAAAAGATAGGGCTTGCTTTGACCTATATACCACTCGTAGCTAAAGTCGCCATTCTCAATAACGTGGGAGAAAATTGGGAAAATGTGAAAAATGACTGTTTTTGAGACCACATTTATGGCTCCTGTGACCTTGACCTTGAAGCAAGGTCAAGTCACTATGTATGTTTTTTGAGGCCTTGTCATCATACACCATCATGCCACATTTGGTGTTGATAGACTTAATAGTCTCCGAGAAAAATCCAACGTTTAAGTTTTTTACGGACGGACGGACGCCCGCCCGCCCGCCCGGACGGACGGACGACACGGCTCAGTACATAGACTCACTTTTGCTTCGCATGTGAGTCAAAAAATGACACTCCCATCTTCTGTTCAATGCCGAGTTTTCCATACCATACATCACACATGCACACTTTAATTTATTCAATCACAATCACACCAAGACTGTCTTTGTATTTTACATACCTACACATGTGTGTGTGTGCTGGTATGTATGTGTGAGTGTATTTGTGAGTGTATATATGTGAGTGTATGAGTGTGCGTGTATGCGTGTGCACATGCATACCTGTGAGTGCATGCATGCTTGCATGCAGGTATGTCTGTGTGTGTGCAGTTGTGTGTGTGTGTATGTATGACATGCACACACAATTGTTTGTGAATGTATGAATAAATCTATTCTCTATTAGCTAGCATTCCAACATAGTCATGGTCCTTGCTTGTGCCTTAAATTATTTTCAACCAAGCAATACAATACAACTAAAAAAGAGAGAAAAACCTCCTCTACAAAATTAGTACAAAGCGGGTACAGTAAAACCTCTCTTTTGCTTTAACCTACTGAATCAGATCTTAATTTGGAGGGAGTCTTAAAATGGAGGTAAGGAGATTTGAATAAAATGAACATAATGTATTATATACAGGAATAATGCCAACACAAAACACAATGCAATACATGCACAATACATCTTTCTTACTGTTAACTTGGAGTAAGCTAGACTGCCTTTTCAACTTAAAACAACTGTACATGTATGAGCAGAATACAGGAGATAAAGGAACTTTGAAGAGGCTGATATATTGCATGATATAATGTACATGTATACAACTGCTACTTGCAAATCACATAACCGATTAGGTGACTTACATAGGTTCAATTTTGGCTGCGAAGTGTCCGGCTGTATCAATGACACCTTACTTGATGAATGTCTTTCAGGGATATTTGGTTGAAAAATATTCTAATAGATGATACTGCTGTAACAATTGCTGAATTGTTTACTTGATCATTTCGTTCTCTTTTAACCCTAACTCCATGCTAATTGAATGGCCAACGGAGGAAAATTGACCTAACTTCAACCTAATTTTAACTTAAACTGACAAATGCTAGACCACTACGGTCACTGTCAATGCTGCCATTGGAGTAGCCTATGCCTCCCCTCCTGGCCACCTGTAAACTGATGCAGACACATTCGCAGCAAAGTCAAAACCAGGCCGCCAGTAGCAGCCTTCCGCCTCTTCAGTCACTGGCGCGGCAGCTCACTGCGAGTTGATACTATTTTTACCTATGGGTATGAGACTCAAAAGCTGTTAAACCCGCGATGGCTAGAAATTTCAGACAGTTATTTCATGCAGAGCGAAACTTGTGCGACAATTTTATTACGAAGTTTAACATTTCTCTTTCAAGCCAGTCTGGACGAAAGCGTTATCCTGTAATGCACAAAAGTTGTCTGCCCCTTGACCACAAGTCGCTAGGTCTCGGGGAATGTCACTGGTTGACAGACAATCCTTAGAGAACGTGCAGTAACTCCTACTGCACTAACTGTGCATAACACCACTTGCAAAAGCTGTCATTTTGGAATGGACAGTAACTGCAGTTGCATGTGCTACTGAAGGGACTGCAGTTTGGGGAATATCTAGGTCAAAAAGTCGTTAAAATGCCGAGAATTGACAGTCGCTAGTCGCATTTTGGAGGAAGTCGTTTAAGAGAGGTCACTTTGATAGGAAAATACATCCATTAAAATTTTTCAAGTCGCAATCGAGAGGAGGTCGTTTAAGAGAGGGTCACAAAATAGAAGTTTTACTGTAATATGACTTGTTTACCTCAGGACTCAGCATGTCATTAAAGAGGTTTTTCTTTCACATCCAGAGAGATGGAATCTGAATCTCCACAGCATAACTATTACTGACCAAAACCCTTGCTTCCACGTGTAGGAGATAAAAGACAACAAAGAGAACAAGTCTCCTGTAAAATAAGACAACGCCAAATCACCTGGAGTTCATCGTTGTCGAGAAGTTCCCTACTCCTCCTTTGTAGAAATACAGCTCTGGAACAGACAAACATGATTTACGTAAGTGGAGGCATGGGTATCAGAGAAGAAAGTTTTACTGCAATGAGTTTTCAAACTTTTATGCAGGGTAATTCAAAGATATACATGATTATAAGTAAAAACCACTTTTGCTTCAATGGAGAAAAAAAAGTAGGTTGTCTGCTGATTATAAAAAATGGCCACCATAACACATAATGTTATATCTTTTTTTAAAAAGGAACAACTCAAAACCTATATGCAGCAAAATTAAACTTTTGGTTTCCTTAGATATGTAATTTAGATATCTAAATCTTATCACATCCTTTTGGGAAAATTCCAAATACTTTTGAAAAGGATATTTAATAATTTAATGTACTCGTTAAAAAATCAGCTTATTTAGAACTTTTTGTATGTGTAGCTGCTGAACTTGGGGCTAATATCACAAACCCATGTAATAAGATGTTGCTCCTAGCATAAAAAACACACCCTGAAAATTACAGATCTGAACGATGCTCAGAGTTTTTCTATACGATTTCAAGTTCACAAAAAGGAATTTTTGAAAAAAACGTGAAAAAAGACAACAAGGAAAATGGCTTTTTCCATCTTCTAATTCTATGCATTTCCAAAGGTGCTAACAAAAATTATCAAAGGGGTAAAGTTCTTCATTAGAATTTTAACATGTTCTCTAGCATGTTTTAAGTAGAGAGACAACTGGAATTGTAGTGCAACTAAAAAGGTATTCACCAGAAATTGACATTTTGACCATCTAAATATCTGTGTCTCCTCTTTAAGCTTCTTTTTCTTATCCAACATTTTAATGCATGCATTATGTCCTTTCAGTGCACAGTATGCCCAGTCTTATAACTTTGCCATGAAAAGGAATTGAATCCCATCAAACACATTCAGAAAAAAAACATTCAGTTATCCATAATGAGGAACAAAAAATGCCAAATTCATTTCATTACCTGGATTCTTCTCTCAGTTTCAAAAGTAGAGGCTCGTCTTCAGATGGCAACTGAAAAGGAAATTCAGTAGTAATCAGGCATCTATAAAATGTCAGTTTTTAGATAAGTAAATGGATGATGACAAAACATTCCATCAACTTCTTAACAAATTATGCTGGCATATTCACTGCTACTGTTTTTCCAGCAACAACTATTAAATCTCACTGCAAAATGTCTGTTTCTGATTCTACTACTTACCCAAATACATAAAATCAAGAAATGAAGTAGCATAGATCTACAGTGTAAAAAGACAGCTTTTTAACTGATCTCTTAAGAAGGAGAGGTGGTGGGTGGGAGTAGGGGGTGGGAGTTGATGATTTAATTCAACAAATTTGACTCTAAGTCTGCATGACCCGCTTCTATGCTTCATGCACTACCATATAAACCGCAAGCATCAACAGCAACAAAGGAACTGTTTTGATTCATGGCCTTGAAGATTCTCTTCAGTCTTGTTATAATACTCTCTTTCAAATGGCACAATTATCTGAATATGCAAAAGTGTGGCAGGAAAATTCCTTACCTTAGAAAATATTTTGGGTACATTTTCTGAATTGCCGTCCAGGCCCTTCCATTCCTTGTACAGTTCTGTGAAGCACTCCTCTTCCTCCTCACTGGGTTTGTACAGATCTCGATTCACTGAAACTGACCACAGCACAAGCAAGCTATAAACCCTCCCAATGCCCAAACTGCCTTTGGGAATCCACTGCTCTGCTGAGTGTGCATACTCAGAGGAAGCACCCCTTTCACAGTGTCAGGTGGACTACTGAGTGTGCATACTCAGAGGAAGCACACCTTTCACAGTGTCAGGTGGACTACTGAGTGTGCATACTCAGAGGAAGCACCCCTTTCACAGTGTCAGGTGGACTACTGAGTGTGCATACTCAGAGGAAGCACACCTTTCACAGTGTCAGGTGGACTACTGAGTGTGCATACTCAGAGGAAGCACACCTTTCACAGTGTTAGGTGGACTACTGAGTGTGCATACTCAGAGGAAGCACACCTTTCACAGTGTCAGGTGGACTACTGAGTGTGCATACTCAGAGGAAGCACACCTTTCACAGTGTCAGGTGGACTACTGAGTGTGCATACTCAGAGGAAGCACACCTTTCATAGTGTCAGGTGGACTTCATTTTTAAATGGAAATTCATGAATTAGGCATAGCTGTTTATCTTACATTCAGCCCTTGTTAAAACAAGCAAACAGAGAGAAAGAGAGAGAGAAAGAGAGAGAGAGAGAGAGAGAGAGAGAGAGAGAGAGAGAGAGAGAGAGAGAGAGAGAGAGAGAGATCCAGACACAAAGAGGCCCCTTTTCTTCACATATATTAATTATCCTAAATATGCCATGAGGTTTGCTGAACAGGTTCAGGGGCCGTATTCACAACGGCGATTTATCTTTTTAACACTCGATTTATCCCCTAGCCCCGCATTATCTTGATCGGTTAGATAAGGTACGCTCGTCAGAGGATCCTAGGTTGCGCTTTGCTATATATACTGGTTTGCAGCCAAGGGAGAGCGGAACAGGCAGTTGGAATCGTCTGAGTTTAGAGATAAATCGGAGTTAAAATAAATCGGCGATAAATCGCCGTTGTGAATACGGGCCCAGTTCTGTTAGTATTCTTGTCTTAGTATACCTCTCTGCTGACTTCCTGTATTAATAACTCCTTATCTCACTACATAATGAGTCTTAGCTGTATACCTGCCCTGTGGTTGCTCTATAAGTATAACCATGACAAATGTATACATCAAATCAAGTCTGATTCTCTCATGCTACTGAATGCAGAGTACCAGAGAATTATCAATCTGCAACAAATGAAGTTCCAATTCTCCCACGAGGACTTCGTATGCATCCCCAATTGCCGATTTTTCCCCCCTCCACACTAACAAAGTAACATTCAAATACGCCAATGCCCATGAATCTGAACAATCCCTGCAGCTGCACATGTGGCTTTTGAAACGAATAGTAGAAACTAGCAGGGTTCCCATTTCCCTTTATTCTCACTGCTATTCTGTATGTGGTTTTCGACGGCGTATCAGGCATTAGTACAGCCGTAACGCACCGTGCTGCATCGCATGCATCAAATTCAGCAACAACATGAACAAGGTATTTCAAATTACAGTAACTAATAATTTATGATGACACGGCCAGTGATATATTCTTTATCGTTTTGTTGAGAATATAAGCTCTTCGATTAAAGCGGACGAATCTACAAAATGGGTAAAAACTCCACGATGACTGATAAGAAAACGAAGGTTTTCGGAAGAGAGCGTGAAAAATCGATCACTGCACGGTTTGTTTACATTGTTGACCAAGTCAGAACGAGGAAGACTGGGAATACTTCGTAGAACAGACATCAATTTTACATGCGCTTCTGCATTCACATGTAGTAAGACCAACCACGAATGTCTTTCAGAACATGAACAAGAAACTCAGCTGCGATGTGAAGCTTTTTCGGTCTGCTGGACAATCATTTGCTTGTCCAGACGACAAGATACAGCCGGTTCAATCTATATAATATAGATCTCTGGTTCAATCACGACTGTACACTTATCGCAAGGCAGTTTTCCACCTTACCTTTCTTATCGCTCAGATACTTCTGTAGCGACTTTTGCCACTCCATGTTACGCCTCCTTCTACCCTTCGGAATGGTCATCGTATGTCAACAAACCAGCTTCTCGGTCATTTTTCAAATCGGAGTTCCGTCTAAGGAAAGAGCCACCATTTTGAAATTTCGTTCCCCGCTTCAACATGATTGGCCGAAATCGTGGCAGGCGCCTTTGGCTAGTAACACAGGCGCTATAGGGGAGGTAAGTCACTGCAACAATGTACGGCAAGTCGGGACATGCGGCACACCCGCATGCTTAACTACCTACAACCAAAGACCATACTATCCCGACACTTTGTCTACGTGTATCAGCTTGACTCGCCCAGCGGCACAGTTCATATACCCTACTACTGGGTAAATAGAGCTGAGGACGTGCTTGACTGGATAGGTTTATCCTCCGAAAGGGCTGCAATTATCTTGCAAATGCCCCCCTAATTGTTTCCGTCAGATATGGCATTGACAGAGCACTGCTAGATTATTGGCACTGGGTCTCGAGTTGATCAGGGTTTTGAACGAAATGACACCTTGTCACGGAAGGTGGAAACCTGACACGACACAAAAACCGTGGGCTTTGACTCTCGTGCCTTTACTGCTTTTCACGCAATTATGGCCAAACTTTTTACGTAACCACGTGAAATGCTGCAATTATTGCTCCGACGTGAAGACCGGAGATGAAGGTGGCCACTTTGAAGAAGAGAAGGTTTCACACATTCGATGGCGTTGATGTGACGCGATCAGGAATTTGTTTGCAACGTCCTGCTGGACACTCTGTCTGCCTGTCTGTCTGTCTGTCTGTCTGTCTGTCTGTCAGTCTGCATGTGTGTCTGTCTGTCTGTCTCTTGCATGTCTGTCTCTTGCATGTGTGTCTGTCTGTTTGTCTGTCAATCTGTCTCTTGCATGTCTGTCTGCCTGCCTGTCTCTTTGCATGTCTGTCTCTGTCTGTCTGTCTTCACATGTCTGTCTGTCTCTTGCATGTCTGTCTCTGTCTGTCTGAACAGTCTGTCTCTTGCATGTCTGTCCCTGTCTGTCTGCATGTCTGTCTGTCTGTCTGTCTGTCTTTCCGTCTGTCTGTCTTTCCGTCTGTCTGTCTGTCTGTCTGTCTGTCTGTCTGTCTGTCTGTCTGTCTGTCTGTCTGTCTGTCTGTCTGTCTGTCTGTCTGTCTGTCTGTCTGTCTGTCTGTCTGTGTCTGTCTCTCTCTCTCTCTCTCTCTCTCTCTCTCTCTCTCTCTCTCTCTCTCTCTCTCTCTCTCTCTCTCTCTCTCTCTCTTCAGCGTGGCTGAGATTAGTGAATAAAGCATATATCTCTGTGTTCAGAATGCTCACCAGCTGGAACCCCAGGCTGCTGCATGGGCTTTCGGGGCCTGCTTTGCGAGTTCAGGCTCGAGGACCTCTAGGCAGTTAAAAACGTGTGTGTGTGGTGTGTGTGTGTGTGTGTGTGTGTGTGTGTGTGTGTGTGCGTGCGTGTGTGTGTGTGCGCGCGCGCTCGTTGTGGTGTGTGGTGGTGTGTGTGTGGTGGTGGTGTGTGTGTGTGTGTATGTGTGTGTGCGCGCGCGCGCGTGTGTGTACTGCACATAGAGTACGTCAAGATAAAACTCGATTTTTGTGCCGGATCGGCTGGGATGCAGATTCACTCACCCTCGGTATCTCTCCTTTGACTCAATCCAGTCAGGAAGACACAGAGCCAACACATGAGCTAAATTAATTCGTCAGGCAATATAAATAAAACCCGCTGGCGCTGAACCTCCAGGTTTTGGCATTATTTTTTTTT
>JAWQFJ010001649.1:0-7500 GCA_034096865.1 Theodoxus fluviatilis
AAAATTTTGTTTCTTGAATAGAGACTGTCACCAACGATTGTGTAGAGTACCTACCTTTGCGAGTCAACGCGTTTGCAGCGCCACCAAGCGGTATGCGCGCGTTTGAGAGCAGACGACGCGTTCTCGCATGTACTGACTGCTATGCCGCTATGTAGAAGACAAGTGGAGTGCGCTGGTGTTCAGCATTTAATTAAAGCAATAATATGAAAAACCGACACCAGAGAAGTATTTGTTCCGGTTTACATTGGAAAAAGAGAGGTAACTGAATATTTACTTAAGAAAATATGTATCAGACTTTCCTTCACTTTCGCTTTTTGTGTTGTGGTAGATAAAGGCATCACGGTGTTTCGTTCAACTGCATTCAGTTTTTCTCGCGTCAGAGACGAAAATTTATTTCTTCTTTTCCTCTTTCATCTTTTCCCTTCTTATTTCTTCTTCTTTCTTCTCCCGTCTTCCTCTTTTTCTTCTACTTCGTCCTACTCCTCTTCTACTTTCAAATGATGGTGGGGCACACGCGGTGCTAGTCGTTCAGTCTCTCTTGTTCACACATAGTGAGAGCAAATTCCTTATTTACAACTCAATTAGTGTAGTACCGTGCATGGATTTTTGCGTGTGGAAATATCAGACTGCCAAAAATACGCGTCGCAGCATATGATCGAGGAGCCCTTGATATCCTGAATCTCTCTCTCTCTTTCTCTGTCTGCCTGTCGTCAATTCACTCTGCCCCGGTGATGAGAGCACGAAAACATGTATTTCTTCGAAATTTGAAAGCAATCGGCACGTTTGACACTTCCATGATATGTAAACTCCATGGTTCGAAGCATGTTACCTTGCACTTGAAGACTTTAGTGCCAGGGTAAAAACCAGCGGAGATGCCACGTCCACTTGCTTGGGCCCCCAATGGCAATGGAAAGATGACAGAAAACGGACCGACGCTACGACAGGTTTGTTGTCACAACAGTATATGCGTGACCAATACGTATTTGCATGTAAGGAACGGCGTAAAACTTGAGTTTGATTGTAATGATTCATTACCTGACATTTAATTCACTGCAAATAGTATGTTGGCCTAATTCGTGCGTTTATTTGTGCATTTAGCAACTTACTTATTATCTTACTCGCCCACTCACTCATTTGTCTGGTCGTTTGCATCGTCTACTTTGTCACGTGATGCACTGACATTCGGATAGTCCTGGATTGACGGAACTCACCTTATTTCTGGCTCTGGACCTCACTCTCTCGCTCACGTTCTGCCTCGCTTGCAGGATTACTCGGTTGGGTAGGCGGGCGGGCGGGCAGGTAAGTGGGCAGGCAGGCAGGCAGGCAAACAAACAAGCAGAAAGGCAGGCAGGCAGGTCAGTCCAGTCGGTTTAGTCACTCGGTCCTCTCACTTAACTCACCTCATTCAACAGTCAATCAGTTGGTCAGTCAGTCAGTCAGTCAGTCAGTCAGTCAGTCAGTCAGTCAGTCAGTCAATCCACTAACTCCACTAACTCCACTCACATCACTCATCTCACTCAACAGTCAGTCAGTCAGTCAGTCAGTCAGTCAGTCCATCCGTCCGTTCGTCAGTCAGTCAGTCAGTCAGTCAGTCCAGTCAGTTCATCAGTCAGTCAGTTACTCCACTCACTCTACTCACTTCACTCACCTCACTCAACAGTCAGTAAGTCAGTCAACCAGCTGGTCAGTCGGTCGATCAATCGGGCGGGCGGGCGGGCGGGCAGGTAAGTGGGCAGGCAGGCAGGCAGGCAAACAAACAAGCAGAAAGGCAGGCAGGCAGGTCAGTCCAGTCGGTTTAGTCACTCGGTCCTCTCACTTAACTCACCTCATTCAACAGTCAATCAGTTGGTCAGTCAGTCAGTCAGTCAGTCAGTCAGTCAGTCAGTCAGTCAATCCACTAACTCCACTAACTCCACTCACATCACTCATCTCACTCAACAGTCAGTCAGTCAGTCAGTCAGTCAGTCCATCCGTCCGTTCGTCAGTCAGTCAGTCAGTCAGTCAGTCAGTCAGTCCAGTCAGTTCATCAGTCAGTCAGTTACTCCACTCACTCTACTCACTTCACTCACCTCACTCAACAGTCAGTAAGTCAGTCAACCAGCTGGTCAGTCGGTCGATCAATCGGGCGGGCGGGCGGGCGGGCGGTCAGTCAGTCAGTCAGTCAATCAGTAGACCAGTCAAAAAGTCATTCATTTACCCATTTGGATGCTGGATGCTGCATTACGGTGGCATTGCATTGTTCAAAGCTGTCGAAGACTGCGACTCTTATGCTTTTGTTACTCCTCGATCTTCGCAATTTGCGACGCGATTAGGCCTTTACGGGTCTTCAGGGCATATGAGGCCTCTTTATCTCAAAACCTTATCTTCCTGTCATTGCCCATGTAATTGTGTGTGCCTCGGGGAGTGGTTGAATGTATTACGACCGTAATACCGTCTTTTAATCTTACGGGAAGTTATCAAGAAAGTTGTGAGCATGAAAAACAAAAAGTTGCTGCCGCGCCGTGAAGAGTAGCAAGTGTCCCAAATATTTGCATTGACTCAACCTCGCTTGCTTTCACGAATTGATTTTAACAGCAAGTGTTTTTTCTCTCTCTCAACTCACGCCGCCAGTGAAAAAAGAGCGACAACAAAGATGAAAACAACAGTGACAAAGTTGATAAGGATGACGAAAGCGACTGACAAGTCACAATCCATTCTCACAGCAAATGACGTCATCACACAAAGAGAATACCTGTTCATGTGCTATCAACAAGTTGTACATTCGAGATTCCATGAAATGCTTTTGCAAGTCGGTGTCTTATGTTTGCAATATTTTACTTCGTCCTGATACTCAGCGATCATGCGTGAAATTACGTAGAAGGGATTCTAAACTTTTAAAGATATGAACACTGGTTCAGCAATCGACAGGAAGCTGATTGGTGGGTGGTGTGTATGCCATTGCGTTCCTGTTTTAGGTATTGAATGCAAATATGGGCAAAACTGCAGGATAAGACAACATTTCCACGGGTGAAACTAGACGGTAGTGGTTTCGCACAGCTATTCTCCACCCTGCAAGCGTCTCAAATCATCTCGCTCTACATTTGTGTCTCTGGTCAATAGGCCACACCACATATTTTTTGCTGTTGCTGTACACACGACAGCAGAAAATGGTATAGACAGAGACGGAACACACACGAACGGTCAAATATCAGTGTCATATCCTTTCCCTGAAAATTACCTGTCAGATACTGCTCACATTTCCTTTAGGAATCATTCGCAAATTATCTTCACTGCTCGCACAGGTACCCGGATCTAGTCCTGGTGAAGTGGAGTGCTGCAAACACATTGCCCAAGGCAAGGATGCAGTTTATACATTTCTCACAGGACAAACCCGGAAAGGTACATCCTGATTTTATCATGACCGCTTTTACACTGTCTAAATCATGCCACTGTATAATATGACAAGTTGCAACGGCAGACGTAAATGTTCCCTATCTTTCATCTGAGCGTATTTTACTCTTTCTGGTATTCAATTTGCTCATTACTTATTCAATGTTTGTTTAACATTATTGTGAATGATAATAAAAGGAAAACAATTGAGACTGTTGTTATAGTTTTTAATAGTAGTAGAAGTAGCTGCAGTAGCAACGATAGCAGCAACAGTAGTAGACATAGTAGTAATAGTAGTAGTAGTAGTAGTAGTAGTAGTAGTTGTTGTTGTTGTTGTGGTTGTTGTTGTAGTAGTAGTGGTAGTAGTAGTAGTAGTTGTAGTAGTAGTAGTAGTAGTAGTAGTAGTAGTAATGTTAGTAGTCGTCGTCGTCATAGTCGTAGTAGTAGTAGTAGTAGTAGTAACAACGGCAGTAGCAACGACAGCAGCAACAGCAGTAGTAGTAGTAGTAGTAGCAGCAGCAGCAGCAGTAGCAACGACAGCAGTAGTGTCGCATATTGAAAGATGTCTTTCCTGAAAGACCACACTCGATCCACTTGCTTATTCATTAGTTGTCAGCCTCTTCACCACTGACACTGCGAGAGAGAGAGAGAGAGAGAGAGAGAGAGAGAGAGAGAGAGAGAGAGAGAGAGAGAGAGAGAGAGAGAGAGAGAGCAGACCAGACCAGACCAGACCAGACCAGACCAGACCAGACCAGACCAGACCAGGATAGATAGACAGACAGACAGACAGACAGACAGACAGACAGACAGACAGACAGACAGACAGACAAACAAACAATGAACAACAACGAAAAAAACAGTTTATTTGATTAGGCCTCCGGCCCATTTTAAAGGAGTTCATGATTTCGTCGAATAAACGGCGTTTTTCATAGATTCGCCGAAGAAGTATACTTTCTTCCAAGTTAATGACCTTGAACCGGTATTTTACACACCTTATGATTGCATTCACATACATAGGATAACGACTTGTTTCACCACAAGCCATTACATTTGGGCTTGAGATGATACGTTACAAATATTTCAAAGCAAAAAATTTACATTTTCAATTCTACAAGAGAGAGAGAGAGAGAGAGAGAGAGAGAGAGAGAACGAATAGTTTATTTGATCAGGCCCCTGGCCTATTTCAAGTTGGTACAATACTTTAAACAATAGCAAAGTGATTTAATCGGTAAAAATTGTCAAACAAAAAAGCTGTAATGCTCTGCAGACTCCAGAGCTTCATCTCTTTGTTTAAATGCCTTGTAGAGATATGTGATCACTAGTCTAATTACTTGCATTTCGTTGTTGGACATAGGAAATTGAATGGATCACTATTATCAGTCTCAAAGATAGCAAATAAATAACGTGCTCTCAAGTCATATAAAGCAGGACAATATAATAAGAATTACATTTCCGTCTCGTCATGTTATTGACAGAGTGGACACAATGGCATAATTACATCACTAGCATATCTGTATTAATGCACAAACGAATCTAAAATGCCCATTCTGAATCTAATGTATACATCTCTGAATACCTTTTTGTCGAGGTCATACAGATATTGTTCAGCTATACAGTCTGTCTTGGAAACTCGATACAAAGAGTATCTATTGCTATTTAGCACTCGTGATTCCTAGTCATTGTAGAATCGACCCAAAAGTTGTTCTCTGATTCTGTTCAAGAGGGCTTTTTCGTCAGAGACTCTCTGATCTGTCCATACCTGTTCACAGTTGCATTCAGTACGTATTCTTTTTACTTTAGCTGTCCATACACTATCGTCACTAGATGTACACAGCAACATCTAATAAGCTTTATAAGGCAATCTGTTTCTCTCCATTTTTACAAGTTAGAGCCAGTACTTGAACTTGAAGGTAACACAATTTAGCATTAACAGAAAGGGAAAATCGTCCATTGTCCCCGTAGACCATGTCATTGGGGGTACGAATAGAGACATTCAAAATGTTTTTAAGGGCAAACTGATGTATGGACCCCACGGTCTAACATTCGTCCAACCCCTAGATTTCCGCCCCATTGAGAAGAATTGTTTGTATCTGAGCGTCAAACAGCTTGAAGTAGACCTCGGGGGTTACATGGGAAATCTTTCTCAATGACTTGATCAGCAGTAGTAGAGCAAATTTTGCTCTTCCAATCAAGTTATACTGCGTTACTTTTGAACATAGCTTCGTTGACAACACACTCCCATGGTACTAATATTCACTAGTTACCTAAAGTTTTGAGAGAGAGAGAGAGAGAGAGAGAGAGAGAGAGAGAGAGAGAGAGAGAGAAAGACGTTGACTTCTTTATTGTTAGGCTGGCGGCCCGTCCCAATGTTAAAATAAGTTGGGGAAAATCGACAATTTGTCACAAAATAAAACAAACTACACATCGAAAACAGTCAAAACTGATTGTTGTAACAGTCGGCTTCTATCCATCTACGAGTGGTGTATACAGACATGCAATACCTAGTAATATGTAACGTTGTATCCATATGTAGACAGACATGCAATACCTAGTAATATGTAACGTTGTATCCATATCAATCTACGAGTGGTGTATACAGACATACAATACCTAGTAATATGTGACGTTGTATCCATATCAATCTACGAGTGGTGTATACAGACATACAATACCTAGTAATATGTAACGTTGTATCCATATCAATCTACGAGTGGTGTATACAGACATACAATACCTAGTAATATGTGACGTTGTATCCATATGTATACAGACATACAATACCTAGTAATTTGTAACGTTGTATCCATATCAATCTACGAGTGGTGTATACAGACATACAATACCTAGTAATATGTGACGTTGTATCCATATGTATACAGACATACAATACCTAGTAATTTGTAACGTTGTATCCATATCAATCTACGAGTGGTGTATACAGACATACAATACCTAGTAATATGTAACGTTGTATCCATATGTATACAGACATACAATACCTAGTAATATGTAACGTTGTATCCATATCAATCTACGAGTGGTGTATACAGACATACAATACCTAGTAATATGTAACGTTGTATCCATATGTATACAGACATACAATACCTAGTAATATGTAACGTTGTATCCATATCAATCTACGAGTGGTGTATACAGACATACAATACCTAGTAATATGTAACGTTGTATCCATATGTATACAGACATACAATACCTAGTAATATGTAACGTTGTATCCATATCAATCTACGAGTGGTATATACAGACATACAATACCTAGTAATATGTAACGTTGTATCCATATCAATCTACGAGTGGTGTATACAGACATACAATACCTAGTAATATGTAATATTCAACCCATCTACGAGTGGTGTATACAGACATACAATACCTAGTAATATGTAATATTCAACCCATCTACGAGTGGTGTACACAGACATACAATACCTAGTAATATGTAATATTCAACCCATCTACGAGTGGTGTATACAGACATACAATACCTAGTAATATGTAACGTTGTATCCATATCAATCTACGAGTGGTGTATACAGACATACAATACCTAGTAATATGTAACGTTGTATCCATATCAATCTTCAACATGTTGCCGATGCTACTTCATGGCATAGTAGATGAACATGGCATCCTTTTTTGTTGACTCACATGCGAAGCAAAAGTGAGTCTATGTACTGAGCCGTGTCGTCCGTCCGTCCGTCCGTCCGTCCGTCCGTCCGTCCGTCCGGGCGTAAAGAACTTAAACGTAGGATTTTTCTCGGAGACTATTAAGTCTATCGACACCAAATGTGGCATGATGGTGTATGATGACAAGGTCTCAAAAAACATACATAGTGACTTGACCTTGCTTCAAGGTCAAGGTCACAGGAGCCATAAATGTGGTCTCAAAAACAGTCATTTTTCACATTTTCCCAATTTTCTCCCACGTTATTGAGAATGGCGACCTTAGCTACAAGTGGTATATAGGTCAAAGCAAGCCCTATCTTTTGATACCAGTTTGGTTGACCTTGCTTCAAGGTCAAGGTCACAGGAGCTCTTCAAAGTTGGATTGTATACATATTTTGAAGTGACCTTGACCCTGAACTATGGAAGATAACTGTTTCAAAC
>JAWQFJ010001649.1:12500-15000 GCA_034096865.1 Theodoxus fluviatilis
GGGAGGTGAAACAAGGGTGGGGGGTGGGAGGTGAAACAAGGGTGGGGGGTGGGAGGTGAAACATGGGTGGGGAGTGGTGGTGAAACAAGGGTGGGGGGTGGGAGGTGAAAGAAGGGTGGGGGGTGGGAGGTGAAAGAAGGGTGGGGGGTGGGAGGTGAAACAAGGGTGGGGGGTGGGAGGTGAAACAAGGGTGGGGGGTGGGAGGTGAAACAAGGGTGGGGGGTGGGAGGTGAAACAAGGGTGGGGGGTGGGAGGTGAAACAAGGGTGGGGGGTGGGAGGTGAAACAAGGGTGGGGGTGGGAGGTGAAACAAGGGTGGGGGGTGGGAGGTGAAACAAGGGTGGGGGGTGGGAGGTGAAACAAAGGTGGGGGGTGGGAGGTGAAACAAGGGTGGGGGGTGGGAGGTGAAACAAGGGTGGGGGGTGGGAGGTGAAAGAAGGGACACAAGTATGACGAGGCACCGTCTACACTGGCCAAATTAACAGGGTGTCTATTTAAAAAAACAGAAATTCGTGTGTCTCTGACCTTTCCTTTGATTCATGTCATCAAATTCTTAGTCGATTTTACAGGCGGGTGGTGAAAAACCCTGAACTGTTATAAGTTTGTTTTGTTACTCTGTGCCATCACCCCCCCCCCTCCCTCCTTCTCTCTCTCTCTCTCTCTCTCTCTCTCTCTCTCTCTCTCTCTCTCTCTCTCTCTCTCTCTCTCTCTCTCTCTCTCCCTACCTCCCTCCCTCCCTCCCTCTCCCTCTCTCTCTCCCTCTCTCTCCGACAGACATGTTTTGTACCATTATTTAGAAATCTTTAAATATATTATAGATTTTCATTTTTATGACGTGTCGGCTTGGTCTGTACGGAAACAACTCGAAGAGCTTCATTTGGGAGACGAACAATACTGCAGCTTCTTGCTGTGGAGATCCTAGCTGTGATCGTAAGAGTCTCGCCTTGGTGTTTGAGTGGGAGTAGCATACGCCGATGCAGAAAATTGTGACAGTTGGAAACAGATCGAGTCGAAGGCCCCTCCTGCGCTTCGCGGACGCTTCTTATTAAGCGTGCCTTTGAAGACCTATTTCTCATCTCTGGCAACTTGAGAGGTTTGCAGGCCCCGTGCGAGACCAACAGCAAGAAGTGCAGATAAGTCCTTTGCCAAGGCAACCATGATAGATGTGGCAGGAGCAGGAAATGGAATCCCACAGGCAACTTCAGTCACAGACAATGGGTCCAGCTCGCACATCCTCATGTTAATCGGCGAGAGAGACTGTTATTCCACCATGGTCTTTGTTGCTCTGAGTAACCGCTAGCACAATTAGGGAAACCTGTAACCTCGAGGGGGTCGTTATGAATACACTTTATTTTCGGGACTTCCATTCGACAGATGAGTGTGGAGGCGGGGAATGCACGAAAACGCCCTGATACAGAAAGTATTGGTAAAGGGAACATAGAGACAAGCCCAGACATGCTGTTGAACACAGCAGGACAGAGATTGCCTTTCATTCTGAGGGGGATGTGCGTTCTCGGTATCTAGGTGGAAAATCTCCCCAAATCCGACACTGACTGATGGTGGTGACAGGCTTTTTTGCACAACGGCAAGACGCCCTTGTCACCGATGTGAAGGATGATCGATTATTTCACGAGCAACCCAACCGCTTTGATTTTATCGCACTTGTGCAGCTGAAATCCTGCGAGAACGTTCACCAAAATCTATAAGGAGATGGCACGAAGACAACAAAAAGGCAAGCGTTTAGAACACTGTAGGTGTAAATGGTTCAATCGAATGAAACGCGTCACTATGTGAGTCGCAGGTGGTCTCAGGCTTTGAAGCTTATCTCTGCGTAAATCATCTACTACCACTACATGTAGGATTCGGATAAGGCTTATTGCATGTTCAAGTTGCATGTATTGTAAGTTCTGTTTGGTGTGAACCTTTTGAAGTGAGTGAGACAACCCTCTGAAGTTGATTGAAGTCGACGCCTCATCGTAGTCGTACAGCATGAAGAGTAAGCGACGCCTAACGCAATCGAAAAGCTGGTTTACTTGTGTGTGTGTGTGTGTGTGTGTGTGTGTTTGTGTGTGTGTGTGAGTGTGTGTGTGTGTGTGTGTGTGTGTTTGTGTGTGTGTGTGTGTTTGTGTGTGAGGGTGAGAGAAAGAGAGAGAGAGAGAGAGTCTATTTAAATGGTTTTTACAATTTTCTTTGACTTTAAAAATGTGTGCACATATGTAAAACGAGATCAGTATATATACGTATGTAAAATCAGTACTTTCATGATGTCACACTTTCACGTACTTGGTTTTCAAATGAGTAGTCAAGTCAACCGGCACATCTATGACACCGCAACGGAAAAGGCTGTAAAGTGGAGGAGAAATCTCAACCAATAACTACAAAGCTAAGGGGGAATGATCCAGGTACTTTTGCAGCGTCCCCCCATGTGTTGATAAGAATAGACCCACCACGTCTCCCTACGCGATTAGTAACAGGTGAATAACCAGGAAAATTGTGACGAC
>JAWQFJ010001649.1:30000-32500 GCA_034096865.1 Theodoxus fluviatilis
TCCCCTTTCTGACGTGAAAGGATCGTATTTATGTAACAACTCTCCTACAGCTTCATTCTCATGACGCTGCCGACGTCACTTCCGATGGCATTTGGATTTTTGGTTAAAACGTCTGATGCTCTAGGAGAGTAACATTTAGACAAAATAGGAAAAACCCCTCAAGAGCTAGGTTTATAAATTTCTTGAAAGTTTCCACTCAGTCCTCTCTGTTTGGATATCGTTGAAGCAAGAATTTGCTGTTCTGGCATTCCAGGAAGTGCATCCGTCCACAGTTGTATCTTGCACTAGGTGACCCATGCACCAACACAGGATACGGCGATTAGATACGACAGGCAAAGGTAGGAATCATCAGAGAAGAAATCAGCATACTTAAGAATAATCGATAACTTAAAGATATCTATATGAATCTTTTTGCATGTGTAGAGAATTCATTATCGAATAACCAGAGCTATGTAACTTATAGTGCCACGAGGGAGGCAAAAAAAAGAAACCCGCTTCAGATGAAATTGCCTACACAGTGGTGGGGAGAGCAAGAACATCGTACCACAGAAAATGATGGTGTACTCTCGATGGGTAAAAAAAGTACTCGAACGCTACACAATTTTCTCATCATGCGGCTGCATTATCGCACGGTTCTGGAGATAAATACCCATCAGACCGACGTGAGAGCACGTATAAGTCTATCGATTTTCAACGTAACCTCCCGTTTTCCTTTCACTGTTGGAGACATTATAAAAAATAACATCGAAAACGATCAAGAAGTAATTTTACTCATTTGAGTATCCGGCAAAAGATCTTTTGAAAGAGAGCTCGCGCTCGCCGCCAGTTCATTGTATTCAAACCTAGAACTCTTAAAGTCACCAATGGCCATTTATGCAGAGTGAGGTATACTGTGAAACCAGACCAAAAAAATAATACTATGCTGGCTTAGTCGGGAATCGAAGTAAGTGTTATCCTCGTATAGCATGACCATTTGACAGCCCAAACTCAGCATTGTGCACTGAGAAAGATTATAATATTTCAAGCTGCTTGGACCAATTGAAATACACTAATGCGCTTTCTAAGCACTCTGACGGTCAAAGGACAACGGTCTGCACGTCTTGGTGAAACTAGGGTCATCCGTACAGGAGTACACAACATTCTGTTTACCAGACTAGGCTTTCGCAGTCACAAAAGTTGATCTCTTTCCTGCTGTCTGCACCGCCTCCTGAAGTGCAGTTGCATCTGCTCGAATGCTGTTGTTTTCCTCGACTTTGTCATCATCGTTCTCGTCGTCATCGTTGTCGTGGTTGCTGCTGCTGCCGCTCCGATATGGGTCGTTTAAGTTCTACTGCGGCTTTGTGTTAATGTCTGCTTTAATTTGCCGAAAAGTTAATCAAAATAGAGAATGAAAAGGGAGGAAAAAACAACCCGAGTTTATGGGTTTTGGTATGATGTGAAAATGGTACTGCTTTGAGAGCAATAAACTATTACTAACTCGTGTGGTTGTGTGTACAGGAATATGTTTACATTACAGAGTGCCAATTAGATTAATGTTCCTCACAAAGCAATGGGACACGCATTGATCAAGTTCTGGGGGTCCTTTGCAAATTGCTTAGGGGCTGGCTGGTTACTACGAACTACGGTTTTTTTCTGAATCTATACGTCCTTATGAAAGGGATGTTGAAGAGTGAAAGTCGTCTTTCATCATCACTTACAAAGCACACAGCATTGGGAATTCTATGTGGCGGAGAGGGGGGGTTTTAAACGCCTTCAACTGTCTTGGTCTCTAAGTAGGAATAGGTATGGTGTAAAAGCACAGGAAAGATGCCGATGAATGTTATCGATCTAAGTACTATCAGCCATTCATCCATTATGATATATCGGTAAACTGACGTCATGAAAGTGGCGAACAGGCAACGATCATTTTCTGCGTGGTTTCCATCTTTTAGTTCATTTTTTCAAAGCTTTGGAGTTTTGCCGCCTCTGTAGGCATCTGAAGGAGACTTTCCGAAGGAGACGGACGGTCTCAAATGGCGAAAATGAGGCAGTTCCCCCCACCGAGGGACCTTTATTCTACCCCTGTTTTTTTGTGAGGCACACGCCGGATTTCCCAGCAATTGAAATGGAAAATCCCAGGCCATTCACCAGTTAACGACAAACGGGATTGTTCCTCGGTCATTAAAAAATGAAAATGTCCTCCGTTCCGCAGATACTGATTGGAAGACAGTAGTTAGGCACTTTGTTTTATTGTTCTCACCCCATGAAACCAGGGGCCCAGATGAAATGTGCTTTCTTCATTCTCCAGTGAAAGTAATCTTCTTTCGTTCTCCCAGGGCAAGTTTTCACGCTAATTGCTTCTGGCAAAGATTAGTGCTCCTAGGCAATGTTTTCTTCCAAAATCCCCTGAGATATGAAATATCAAAATGTGCCCTGAAAAACAAAGAGATTGTTTTTGAGTGTAAATTAAATCACCTGCTCTTTGTCATTTTGAACATTAAACCCGGAATGAGATATAAAA
>JAWQFJ010001649.1:40000-42500 GCA_034096865.1 Theodoxus fluviatilis
AGAAAATAGTTTGAAATATTACTTACATCGTAGAATCAAAATACATTTGTATTCCTTTTGCCACTGTAGCCATGCCTACACTATTTGTCCAGTATTGTGGGTTTTTTATAACGTGTTTAGACAAAGAAACTGAACATTTACTGGAAATAAGCGTTTTAAACTCATAACTGCGTTCCTGAGCGAAAAACAACAGAGACAATAAGAAACCTTGAAAGGCCTGCGAGCCCAAATCAAAGCCTCCCATTACACGGTCTCATTTCTGGCAACTATCCTGTTTCCATAGGAAACGTCGCGCTCGCAAGTGGCCAAAAACGTTTCGGGCATGCTCAAACGTGACAAAGTTCTGGCAACTATCCTGTTTCCATGAGAAACGTCGCGCTCGCAAGTGGCCAAAAACGTTTCGGGCGTGCTCAAACGTGACAAAGTTCTGGCAACTATCCTGTTTCCATGGGAAACGTCGCGCTCGCAAGTGGCCAAAAACGTTTCGGGCGTGCTCAAACGTGACAAAGTTCTGGCAACTATGCTGTTTCCATGGGAAACGTCGCGCTCGCAAAACCCAAAAGCAATGTTCTCTCGAGTGTCCGCCCAAAAGAAACATGTATTGTTTTTCGTCATGTCCGTCGGACACCTCTTTGGACACTTCCTGAGACAGCCAATCAAATGAGCTCCTGCCTGTGATGTGGTAAAGAAGCGTCCAACAGTGTCCAAATGGCGGCCTCGCCACCGTCGAGTAACAATTTCTGTGGCTTTTGCTGCTTCATCTGTCAGTTGTAGGATGTCCTGACGCCTAAATATGAATCTCTTGTACAGTTTTTCATCGCTGTATCCTTTTTTAAAGGACCGTATATTGCGGAAAAACATACTGTCGTCACAAGGAGCGCAGTTTACTCGATCGAGTTGGAAGAAATAACACCACCAACCCGTGTTGAATGTTTGGGCGGAGAGCGGAGTTAATAGCGGATCTAAAGTGCGATTTCACACCATAGGGCATTTTTCTCGTTTTGTTTGTGGGGAACTGGTTGGTTGGTGACTTGTAAATCGAAAGAATAACCACAATATCACTATGAGTGCGATGTTACGGGGAAAGTTGAAAAGACATCTATCAATACACCCAGTTCAGAATAATGCACGTGGCCTAGTGAGTATCGTTGTCGACTACCTCACGATTGACCGGGGTTCGTTTTCCGGCGCGGCGCGGCCAATGAGGTTGTCTGTTATTCTCTTATATCTCACCCTAGTTCTCAATCAGCGTTTTACCAGACACAAGGAAATTTCGTGTCCTATCAACAAAACTTGCCACGAGTGTGGAGGGTCTTAAATGACCAGGCACTCTTTATAAACGATAATCTTTGTTTCTGCTGTTTTTTTGCAATGTTTATCTTCGTTTGAAATAGCTCCGCTCCACTTGGAATATTGTTTAAAAATAATAAATAAAAAGAAAACCCAGACATTTCGAGCCACTGCCCATTGTATTAGGGTCGGACAAGATGAATGGTAATAATAGAGAAGCTGACCAAAGACAGAAAGAAGAAGTGGTCCAGATGGTCAAGATCGGCATCACGCTTATGTGGTACAGTGAGCGTCTCAAGATCTATAGTTCTAACCCAGTAATTGGTTAGGTTATAGAGAGACACTCATGACAGAGATGAATTCCCATAATCTCACTCACCCTAACACGTGGCTGGGGGTAGGAGGTTGCTACATCATCAGTTAACAAAATGGATGTCTTTGTATATTGCAACATACCTCCTGCTATGGAGCTGTTATGTTTCTTGCCCTGTTTCCTGTTCTCCATGAATGAATGCAATTTTTTGTGAATGTTTGCTGTCCAGTATTTCATATATTTTTGTAGAACAAAGCAAGGAAAAAGATGAGTGATCTCAGTAGCTTTTAGAGACTAGATTGCTGGTTCTTGCTGTTCAGTGCAGCAAGTTCGATCTAAAAGACTTTAAATTCTCCTGTCATCAAAGACGATTTTTGAAGGAACAGAAAACATGCACATGGGAAAATGAACGGATGACATTTTTACAGTATTTCTACTGCACTAAGTTAACTTTTCTACTTGTGTTTTGCTTCATATTTCGGTTTTTACTTTGTGAGTTCAATGACAGTCTGTCGAATCAAAACGCACACTAGGAGTTGATTGCTTGAGCACCGGCTTACTGAACCAACAGACAGACAGACGGGACGGACGGACGGACGGACGGACGGGCGGGCGGGCGGGCGGGCGGGCGGGCGGGCGGGCAGGCAATTGATTGTTCTCTGAGCGGAACTAGAATGAAACATTACTATTACTGTCACTGAGGTATGAACAACCGGATCTTGCGCGAGGAGAAGTGCCTTTAAGAAGAACGACGAGAGAAATACGTGTAACCTCACTTCTAAGTTCTAGTAAAAATAAACATGTGGGTAGAATCTCAGTGCGATGATGCCGAAGCTTACGTGTTGATTTGACTCTGGAAGCCTCGATGAGTCAGTGTTATTTTTCTCCATTGATAAG
>JAWQFJ010001649.1:50000-57500 GCA_034096865.1 Theodoxus fluviatilis
TCTGT
Source organism: Theodoxus fluviatilis (assembly GCA_034096865.1). Lineage (NCBI taxonomy): Eukaryota > Metazoa > Mollusca > Gastropoda > Cycloneritida > Neritidae > Theodoxus > Theodoxus fluviatilis. Next base: position 50,006 of record JAWQFJ010001649.1, read on the forward strand.
GGGGATACCTAAAGGACAGGGTGTATGTAAACATCCCCCAGACCATCCCAGACCTGAAGGCAGCAATCACAGCAGCCATAAGAGCGATCCCAAGGGAGGAGTGCGAGAGGGTCCAAGTGGTTTTGCAGCACCAGGGAGCACACTTGGAGCACATTTTGGATCGCCAGTGACACAGAGAGTTTGAAGTACAGATGTGAAACTTTAGGGATGTCTGCTACATACACTTGACCTAATGTCACCAAAGTTTTGTGTAGATCTGAGTAAAATTTCGAAAGTTATTCGAATTTTGGTGATGATACTTTTTTGTGTCACCCTGTACTTCCCGGTGAACATTATATTTTACTCATTTTCACCTTGATAAAAGCCGATCGTTTTTTACACGACCCCAAACAGGCATGTCAAGACGATGTATTTTCGAGGTTAGCTGGCTCTTGATGTTTTACGATGTTTCTGCCATATCTCGGGTCAGCTCTCGTTCTTTCGCCGTCAAGGCAGGGTTCGTGCGAAGCCGAGAAGAATTGGCATTCCAAGCCTAGAATGTGAATTGTGATTTCTGTTTCGACTGCTGCTTGAGAGTTTCTGTTATTCCCTAGATAGGACCGGGTGTTTTGTCTCAGCTCGTTGGAGTCATTCTAGATGTAAAAGACAGCCTTAGATACTGGTCGCATCCTGTTGCTGCCTCCAACGCCGTGGCTGCCTGCACTGCTGCCATCTTTGCTGTCGCTGCGTGAACTGGCTCGTCCACTGCGATTGCCAACGCAGATGCCATTTCCTCCCTTCAGTCATGCTCTCCGTTTGATTGGAAATGTGCTGTTATTTCTCACAGAGAGAGAAAGAGAGCGAGAGGGACAAACGGAAGAACGGACAGACAGACAGACAGACAGACAGACAGACAGACAGACAGACAGACAGACAGACAGACAGACAGACAGACAGACAGACACACAGACAGACAGACAGACAGACAGACAGACAGACAGACAGACAGACAGACAGACAGACAGACAGACAGACAGACAGACAGACAGACAGACAGACAGACAGACAGACAGACAGACAGACAGACAGACAGACAGACAGACAGACAGACAGACAGACAGACAGACAGACAGACAGACAGACAGACAGACAGACAGACAGACAGACAGACAGACAGCACAGACAGACAGACAGACAGACAGACAGACAGACAGACACACAGACAGACAGACAGACAGACAGACAGACAGACAGACACACAGACAGACAGACAGACAGACAGACAGACAGACAGACAGACAGACACACAGACAGACAGACACAGACAGACACAGACAGACAGACAGACAGACAGACAGACAGACAGACACACAGACAGACAGACAGACAGACAGACAGACAGACAGACAGACAGACAGACAGACAGACAGACAGACAGACAGACAGACAGACAGACAGACAGAAAAAATGCGAAGATTTACTGAAAACCCACACTGACACTTTTCCTACTGTATAACAAGTTTAGTAAAATTTGGAAAATGAAACCCGCATAAATTCTGAGCGAAAAGGTCATTATTTCGAACAGAAAAACCTGCAAAGTAATCACATAAGAGGAAAAAATTATTCCCAGCGAAACTTTTGACGGCAAAGACATTCCGACATATTCTTCTTTTCATGCGTTCGTTGATCGGTTTTAAGCAGCTCTAAGCAAAACTCCTTCTCCAGCAAGCGTTGGAGTACCCGGGAATTACTGACCTTCAGAAGTGCCCCTGCCAAAATCATTTGGAGTCATTACGACGTGTCGTGCTATTTCTCTTGGCCAACGTTTTCAAAGGACAACTAACTACACTTGCTACAATTCTTTGCAACGACTGCACAAGTGTGTCACTGACATCAGACAGTGGACGTCAACAAATCTGCTGAAACTAAATGACAACAAATTAGAGGGTCTTGTTCTGTGGACTCAGTCACAGCTACAGAAGGTGGACCAGACTAGTCTGTAACTTGGTGACTACGTTGCTACCGCGAGATATCAGCGCGCAATCTCGGAGTGGTGTTGAATCCCGAAATAAACTTCTCTTGCCATGTCTCACATATGTGCCGAACATGCAATTTTCACCTACTGATTATCAGCGAAATCTATGAGTACATTATAAAAAATCTGCAATCAAGACTCGTGTTACCGGACTGATTCTTTACAGGCTTGATTAAGCCAACGCTGTACATATATTGTGCGGCATTCCTTTGAAACACCGGTATGGACTGCAGGGCATCCAAAATAGAACAGCACACCTCATTACTGGCTTTAGAAAGGATTGCTAGATGATGTCGCTGCTCCGCAAACTTCATTGGCTTCCTGTCAGGCAGCGAAAAAACAGAAATATCCAATTTATCGCCGACAGTTGTGCAGCTTCCCTCTCCCGGAACCGTTGCAACATTTCCCTGAGTTCCCTCCTGAAGGACTCTGCAGACTCCTCGTGAGTTTGTACTGTTGAAAGGTCTTCCGCAACTGCACATATTGTGTCGGGGGACAAGAGTTATGCATATAACTAAGTTGCAATGGGCCGAAGGCCTGTACAAATAATTACTGTTCAGTTATTCGTTCACACCAAAGAAACGAAAGGACCAACAAGATAAACCAAAGGATGAGAGAGAGAGAGAGAGAGAGAGAGAGAGAGAGAGAGAGAGAGAGGGGGGCAGGCAAGGAGAGGAGAGGAGAGGAGAGAGAGAGAGATAGGGGGTGGGGGGGATACAGATTGAAGCGTGGATTGTATGTACGTCAATGATTTTATGTGAAATGTACTTCACAATAAATTCTGCGTGATGGGCATGAAAATTAAGGCTAAATACTCCCCAAAAAATAGTTTATCTTATGAATGACAATAAATCTGAATAGAATATCCTCGGGACGGTCAGTCTCACGTGAAAAAAATCGAATTCACTGCATTTGTACAGCTACTTCTTACACAGAAATCAAGTATGAAGAAATCTGAATGATACCCAAAGGAGTTCTTTTAACTTCACAAACCCAAAGAACACATGGGGGTTTGTTTCCTGGGCGTCCACAGGACCTTGATGAGTCCACCAGGGCGCCTATGTTACTTACTTATTCCTGTGGAGCATGGGGCCACAACCACACCACGCCAACGGATCCTGATCTGGGCAGCTCTCCTCAGCTGGGCCCACGTCAGTCTGACCGCTTTCGCCTCGCTACCGACTGATCTTCTCCATGTCTGCCCCGGCCTCCCAGCTCCTCTCTTCCCCTGTGGATTCCAGTCCAGTGCCTGCCTTGTCATGTTCTCACTTGTTTTCGTAGGATGTGTCCTATTCATCCCCATTTTCCTTTCCGTTCTGGTTGGTTCTCTCCCACAAGTTGGAAATCTCCTCAGGCCCCTTGATTTTCAGGATGTCAGGTTGTATCGTAGGCATCTGTTGATTGTTCCTTAGTTACCTCCAAAACCTGAGTCAATAATTCCTCCCATCTTACAGTGTAAGTGATCCAACTCGCGGTAGTCCGCTTTGCAAAGAGAGTGATAGAGCCACCTCCCATCGGATCTTTTCGGACCTCCTCGGCTCCTGACGTTAGTCTACGGAATCCGGTTGGCCTTACTCCGATTAACAAGATGGACGATACAGAAAGACTAGGAAACGTTATAACTTACACCTCTAGTGCCTTACTCATTCATGTAATTCACGAACAACCTAAACTCCTAACTTCATCCTCGATTTCATTTCCCTCCACCTAGCTCATCACTCCTCCCCCCCCCCCCCCTTTTCCCCCCTCCCCTCCCCCCTCCCCCCATCCACCTCGTCTTTTATGTATGTCGAACTGTCCAACACGCAATCTAAATAAGTGTTCGGTGATTTAGGCTAATGAATTGTACACTTTGCAGACATTCGTGAAGTAAAAACACATTGTCTTAACTGCAAAACTCATTGTCTCTATTCGGCATGCCATTGGGTGCCAGTATCCAGCAGTTCATAACTTTGTTATTATTTATCCAGTTTTTAAGCTTTTTACATGGTTGGAAAGAAAAAGTATCCACTTCAAGGCCATATGCAAAGCTGAAAATTTTCAACACATAATATCCCTTTCATCATGCGGTGGATTGTCATATACATGTATATGTGTCTATGAGCATGAAAAAGTCTGTGTGTGTGTTTATGTGTGCGTGCGAACATGCATGCGTGTATGTGTGTAAGCATATTATGTACATGCCTGTTTACGTGTCAGCGTGTGCATGGGTATGTTTGCGCGTGCGTACGCATGCATGTTTTTGTGTGTGTGTGTGTGTGTGTGTGTGCTTGTGTGTGTGTGTGTATGTGTGTGTGTATGTGTGTGTGTGCATGTGTGTGCAGTCGGTGCTAGCTGTAGTGGTGTTATGTGTGTTCTGTGTGCTGTGTGGTGCTGTTGTGTTTTATCTGTGTCGTGCCAATTTGCAAAAATAAGCCCATATTTGTGATTGGTTCTGGCTAACACATTCTGCCTCTATGGGCCTCACTCTGCTTCTCTTGTCTCTCCTGCTCTTGTCTCATCTTACTCTGTCTCTCTCGTCTGTCTCTCTCTCGTCTCTAGTCTCTCGTCTCATGTCTCTCTCTCTGTCTCTCTCTCTGTCTCTCTCTCCTGCATCTCTCTCTGTCTCCTCTCCTCTCTAGTCTCTCTCTCTCTGGCTCGCTCTCTGTCTCTCTCGCTCTCTCTCTCTCGTCTCTCTCTCTCTCCTCTCTCTCTCTCCTCTCTCTCTCTCTCCTGCACTTACGGGGCGTGTTCGCTCCCTCTTCACTTACTCGTCTACTCCATCTAATCGCATTTTCTTTTTGGAAAAGTGTCCACGTGATAGTTGCCTTTGCCGATTTGCGTCGTATGTACACTATCTCGTGACTTGTCTTATTTGTGGTTTAAATGTGTTTGAGACAAAGGTGCATTTAGGGATGAACAATTATGACATGAGTGAACATTTTAAAGATTGTTTTCGTGTGCAAATCCAGGAGAGTGCATCTATTTGTGTTTGTAATTTCTTATTTGTGGTGATGCCTATAGCAGCAGCAGTAACGTGTAGGCTTCTTCTCATGCAAGACATAGGCTACCGTGCACTATGGATGGCAATTGAATCCACCACATCCTACTACACGGTTTGTAAAAATCCGATAACTATAGAACTCGTGACTTGACCTCACTTGTACTCTAACCATCTGTATTCATTTTACAGTCTAGTCGTCGACTTCATATTGTCTGCTAACTCTATGTGTTCATTCATTCATTCATTCATTCATTCATTCATTCATTCATTCATGCATTCATTCATTCATTCATTCTTGCGTTCGTTCGTTCGTTCATTCATTCATATGCAAGAAATGCAGAGAGCACTGACACAGCGTTGTTGCTGCAGGCCGTCCCGTTCGTACCAAGCTGTGATGGACACGACCATGACGAGAACGACTACAGCAAACGCATAGGGAAGGCGCTGGCGTATAGAGGAATGCTGAGCAGTTAACTGAGGTAGGCCTTAGTAAGTACGGCATTAACAATTGCGCTGACAGAAATAGAGGTAGTGGTATCAAAATACCAATGAGGTAAACGACATAGGAATTGAGACTTGAGAGTATACCTCAAAAATTAATGGCAGAATTCAGTTTTGGTGAGAGATTCGTGCTGATTAGGAGCTAGACGGGTGCTACTAGAGTCGCCATGATGAAATCCTAGAGAGGACGAGCATAGTTGTTGTAGCACCAGATTGTATGTAGATGAGGCGGTCGTGCCCATGTTAGAGGATACGATATATGTTTGATTTAAGTTGAGGGAACAGCTGTAGGAGAGAAATTATGGACGAGATGTAACACTTGGAGAAACGGAGCTGGGTATATGGTCAGCCAAGGTCAGAAGTATGTGGGGAGGTCCGTAAATGAAGTAAGATAAGATATGTAAGTCCATGAGTATGGATGAGTGGGGAGGACAGTGGAGAGATAGGGTCTTGATAATGTGTCATTGGGAGGATCGCTGGATCTTGGACCGAGTTTGGAGTAAGGTGAAGCAAAAGAAGATGGTTAGTGAATGTGTAATTGTACGTGGTGAGTGAGAGTGTTGTTATGTTGTCAGGTTTTGTCCGCCGGGTAATGGTTCATGTTTGTGTGGCTCGTGTAGTTAGTCGTCGTGCCTCGTCCCCTCGTTAGTACAGTCGTGGTTTTTGTGTGCTATATGTGTGTGTGTATGTTAGTGTTTGTTAGCGTGATGTGTTGTTTTAGTGTGTGTTCTGTGGTGTTTTGTCGGTTTCGTAGTGACTTTGACGGTTGATTGGATAGTGTGTGAGTGTGATTTGGGTATCTTTGTATTTGATGTACAGATAAGTAGTATTGTGGATGAGTTGTATGTGTGATGAGTGAAGAGATGTTGTTAACATAAGGGATAAAGATGTGCCGGAATGTGAAGTAAAATCAGCAGGTGGATAGTTGTAGTAACGCAATTGGTTATTGGGAAAATCGGGAAAACATGANNNGTTCTGCAGAGTGAGCAGTTTATGCTGGCCATGTTTGCTTGTGTCGACTTTTAGGCCAGATATGGAAAGAGGTTGTCTACACTCACGTCAATCTTTAACTAATTGTATGCTGGGATAGCGTACATTACGATGAAGCAAAACTGTAGAATAGAAAATTGCGATTTCCTGCCAAATACGAGCCTTACAGCTTGCTTTTGACCGCCTGATTGCTGTCTAGGACAGAGTACCGTCGTGACTTCATGCTCGTGTGTGTGTGTGTGTGTGTGTGTGTGTGTGTGTGTGTGCGTGCGTGCGGATGTGCGCGCGTGCGTGTGTGTGTAAAAACATTTTTCGACAGTAGTCATGTGTCGTGAATACCGCATAGTGTTGTGTGTGATGTGAAATCCCCTCTTAAAATATTTTAAAAGAACCTCCTGTATGCCATGCACGATGACGAAGATTCCTACATTACTTGTACAGTAGGGATCTCCTTCAGCCTGTTAACTCAAAAACAGAGTTTGCATTTAAAACAAGCTAATTCAATATAGGCCTACATGACATCTTCAGATACAATTATATTTCTTCATGTTACCATTTTACACAACCACTTTCTGGATTGGTTCCTTTAATCATTTTCCACAGGCCTCCAGCTCCCCCTACGCCCAAGACAGCGGATCTCGCCAACCGTGAGAACGTGCAGATCTTCGCGGAACTCAAGCACAAGGGTAAGCCCGCTCCAAGGGCCAACCAAGAACGCCCAGTAGTTCTAGACGAGGAGTTTCGAGACAACCTAAGAAAGTAACAAGTTGCTACTTCCCGTGCCGCCACACCTCGTGTTTGACGAACTCGTACTCATACGAGTATCGAAACCGGTTCTTAAACACGCAGAGTGTTTGTTCGTCCTCGAGTTTTGGAACAATATTACAAACTAGCGGTGTCGCTTTCATAACCTTTATGTCAAATCCTCTTGCATACTCATTAAAGGCGAAGTGTTTCACAGGCAGCTGACACGCCAGCATGCGGACATTTTTCCAACCTTTTTTTTA
>JAWQFJ010001649.1:65000-71049 GCA_034096865.1 Theodoxus fluviatilis
GGCAGTGGTGGTGGCGGTGGTGGTGGTGGTGGCGGTGATGGTGGTGGCGGTGGCGGTGGCGGTGACTGTGACGATGATGAAACCGACGACGACAAGGGGGAGGAACAGGAAGGGGTCAAGGACGGCAAGCTCAATAGAACTGCACTATCGTTGCAGTGGGGCAACTCAGCAGAGAAGTTATTATTTTGATCGCAGGCAAATAGCTTTGTGTTGAATCCTCTCTGTGTTTGGATCTGGTTTCAGGCCGTCGTCCAGAGACACACTCGATGACGACACATGGATGCGCCCAAGCAGCTCCGACATATGATGTCACCCTGACGTCACTTCCTTGACGGTGACGTAGGTCAGACGTCACCTTGCAATGGAAGTGAAAGGCCAAGCTAGAGAGAACTCCATTGGCGAAAGGAGGTGCAGTTCCTCATGCTTGATCTGACTGAAGAAGAAAAAGTCCCACGTTTGGAGAATGTTGCGTGTGGGTGCTCGTGGCAGATCTGCGACTGAAAAATCTCAACTCGACTTGCAGTCCCATGTGGATTTTGCCTCTTCGTTTCAGTCATCGGCATTGAGTTTTCATCAAAGCTCGAAGATCATATTCCTGTATGTTTAGAAAAACCAGGTGCTAGATGACGTTAAAACGTGTGGATAAACTCTGATTTCTGCTATATTTTCAGAAGAAAAAGCTACAATTTACTCAGATTTCAATTTGATAAAAATATGTTCAGTTATTTTCTCGGCAATTCTTATCTCGTGCATTGACTGTTGATGTTATGTTGGCACGAGTGACATGTGTTGTGATGCACTGTCATTAGCATCGCTTGATGTCCGGGGGAAATCTCTTCATTGGCAATGTCTAGAGCTGAGATAATGAAGCACCTCCGATGGTGCATTATTGGCTGACCAGTTCTTTCCCTGTCCATGGCCAATAGCTTTAAAAGATGGTGTTATTTACGATGTAAAAACACAATAATCATGTGGCACATTGTCATCACTGTTGATGACTCCCTTACATTTGTGCCAGCAGAGTACTAATTTCCGAGAAAGACATATGGATCTACGACAAATCCGACTTGATTCCTTGCACGACGAAACATAGGCGCAACCACTGATTTATTAATGTCTACAATGACATTCCTGTCAAAATTTAAGACTGTACCCTATGAGAATGGAAAAAGGTCTTGCATTATTGGATAGTTCCAGTGAACTGGTTTCTGACTTTTGGCGGTATAAGCAGGCACGTTTCTAACAATAAATCGCCATGTCAAGGAAAAATTCGCTCGAGATTAGGGAAACTAAAGGACTAGTACTTAAACCTCAACCACGAGGTCTCGGACAGGAGAAGAATCTTATGCCTGAAGGGTCACCCCAAAGCTATGAAACCATTTTTTAAATTTCTTTCCATGAAAACGAACCTCAGCAATTCCCTCCGTGCAAAAGCTTCTAAACGATCATCAAAATATGCTGATGGCTTGGAGAAGTGGAGAAACCACTCAAAGAAACGTTTCACTTGCTGACTTTTCGGGTTTCTTTTTGAGTGGAGAAGAACACCAGAGACACCCACTTCTTCTTTGCTGCTTCATTAGTCATGACATAGAAACTCGTGACCTGGCGGTTCTTTGTTGAGTGTTCAACGTGAGCAGGACTAGGTGGTTCGTATTCCCTAACGAAATTCTATCGAGTTTTTTTTCCTGAGGGGCACGCACACAGGTTCTTCAGCCCAACGAACATGACGCCGTGCTCAGAACGTGGACGGCAATGCTGGCGGGTTTTGTTGGAAATGTCAGCTCCTTCTTCCGCTCAGAATAGCCCCCAGTGACCCACCGAGGTGGCGGTCGTAATCTCATATCACTGCAAACGAATGGTGCCACTGAAGACCAAGTGGACGGGGTATGTATGTCTGCGCCTGAATAAGGCACCTGAATCAAAAGTAACTCAGCACGCCTGCATCGTAAACGGCACTCCCAACATCCTTTGCGCTGTTTCTATTTTGTTCACGAAAATGTCAAGCTATTCCATCACTAATTGTAACAACGCATGCAAAGACGATGGTTTTGTGGTTGCTTAGCAACCGTTAGGTTTTGCGTTCAATGCCGCATGGATGCAAGGTCGTTCTTTTTTTCTGCAGGAAAGGATTACACGTGAGTACTGAGGTACAAAGATATGAAACGAATGCTTATGTGGCATCCGACCCTCAAAAATACAACAGGTCACCAAGTCATCGCCCTGTATACTTAAAAACATGATAAGTCTGACAGTAGCAGCTCAGTTTGTCTTGCAATCTCCTTGATGTCGGCCCCCTGCTGGCGAGAAAAGGTGCAGTAGATAGAGCAGCGGTGCGTTGCATTTTTGAATTACCTTGACCCTGCTTTGTGTAATTCTCCACAAGCCTCTCTCTCGTCCAAACAACAACAACAACAAAATACAAATAAAAAATACAAAAATTGCTTTTAAGGTCAACATTCTCTTTCATTTGCGACAGTGATGACATAAATGGAAGGTACCCGGAATAACTGAAAAGCAATCCAACTCATGAAATTACAGCTGGCGGAAATCGTAACTGATTGTGGAGAGGTTTTGCTAGCCTTGAAGTAAATCACCTCATCATATTTTCTCAGGATGAAGGATGGAACAAACGATGTTACAGAGCCGGCGTAAGTTTCAGTTGATCAGATTACGGCAAAAGGTCTGTAAATCGCCATACAGGGAGCAGGTCTCCAGGAACCGCTATCCCCAAGAGAACTTCACCCAGCCGCGGAAAAGGCAGTTGAATTCAGAGTCATTTTGTTGTAAACACTCAAAATAGTGTAGGTGCTTTCTCGTTGCTTTGTGTAGACTTGAAGTCAACATTTGACAAACATAATTATGTTTGCTCTCAAGTATATGTATTCGCCCAAGTATGTATATCTCCTTAGCACGTTCGATGTTATCACCATTCCATTTCAAGCCTATCGATTCACTTTTCATGTTATGTTTATGCTGATGCACTTTTGGCCACGTGGATTCCTTGTTTTCTATATGGAATATTACAAAGTAAAAAGACAGCGATCCCGTGATTCCATAGTCGCATTTGATCTTGAAGAACGGAAGGAAAATATTATTGTGATAGCGCATTTGTTGTCTGTAAATACAGGTCTTCACAAACTTGTGTAAATAGAACCACCATTTATAAAATGTCGGCATAATCTCCAGAAAAGCTTCTTATTTATTGCTCATTCGTTGAATACTTTACGTGCAACACATATTCTTTCTTAACCTACTCACGCCAGTCCCTTTTGTCACTCACTCATGGTAAAATAAAACAATTCAAAACTCAGCTCTTCTTCCAAGTTGATATTCGGGTTCATTTCCAACACAAGACTTTACTATTGGAGACCGCATGCATGCATTTCCGAGACAGCAGTGATGGCGTTGTCTGCATCGGTGAGCGGTGAAAAGATGGCGGTTGTCCCATGGTTCAAGGATGACTGCACGGAAATGCTAGTGCGGGGAAGCTTTTAAAGTGGGGAAGTCGTTGCACAGGGGCAATGCCACTCGGCTGTAGAAGCTGGAATCCAGTGGATGGCCTTGACGTCTTCTGTGCCTGGTCACGCCCCTTGCTCTCCACACAGCGCTGCAGCACCGCCCTCCTGGCCGTTGGTCCAGAGTTGATCTCTTCCACCCAGTCAGCCGGAGCTGTCTTTGCATGCTAAGATAGTCAAATCCCTAAATCACCGAGTGAAAGGATAATGCTGCAGTTAGAGAGGAAAAAAAAGTGGAAGGACTTTCGCATATGGGCATACCTGTATTCCAAAGCAGTTCAGGGGGGGGGGGGGGGGGGGGCATCCGAAAGGCTGATTGTCTATAGCCTATCGCCTGCTTGCACTGGAGCCTGCTTTTTGTGTTATTTGATATTATTTGGTATCATTTTGTGGTAAATCCGGGTGGAAACATTTTCAGGCAACCGTATTTCACATTTTCTCGGCGGAAATTCTAAAGAAAGAATCTTGACAATCACGTCGAACAGTGTGCCAATCAGGTGTTAAAGCCGCGTGAATTCTCTCTCTCTCTCTCTCTCTCTCTCTCTCTCTCTCTCTCTCTCTCTCTCTCTCTCTCTCTCTCTCTCTCCCCTCCCCTCCCCCCCGAAATATTCAATTTCAATGTTGACTCGCTACCCCTCTACCAACCGGAGTCATTGCGTGCACTCACCACATGTACATTAGCCCCTAGTCCAGTAAACCCCCCCCAAAAAAAACAAAACAAAAACAAAAACAAAAACAAAAAAAACACCCAAAGAAGCACACCAAGAAGTTGTAGCACCTGAATGGAGCCTGACAACAATTGTTCTACAGAGGACAAGACTTTTGTTTCATCCGTTTCGGCTTGCCACCCATCAACCACCTGCCCCTTACCCACCTCCCTCCTCACCTCAGGTCAACTAGAAAGCACGTGTACTTGCAGGTGCATGTTCATCTGCTGTTGACTGTACCATCAATCAAGGTCTACAAGATCAGAAAATGCCCTGTCTTCATTAGAGGAAAAAGAAAATCCACGTACACACCAATGTTAGAATGTAGCAACACTTGACTCTGCTGGAGGACCAAAGGAGAACTTGATCATAAATCCGAGCAACCGAAACTCCCTTCTCACTTGGATCGTGGACGCCATACACGCTGCATAGGTCAAGAGAGACAACCATTTCGACGCTTAAATTTTAAAGTGCTATGAACCTAGGGTAAAAATGTTTAGTTGGGGCATAGAAGTCCATTTCGTTCGAGCACTTCAGATTCAGAATTATGTTACCCCTTTGTATATCGTGCTGTTGTCGCTGTACCGCCATTAATTTCTAGCACTTTCATCCATGAGAGCATTGAGTTAAACAACGAAGTGATGTGCCCACCATTACTGCACTGTTACAGGTACGCAGAGGACAGAGACATTCGTCCCTTTGACTCAAGGCCTCTCTGTCTCTCTCTCTTTCTCTCTCTCTCTCTCTCTCTCTCTCTCTCTCTCTCTCTCTCTCTCTCTCTCTCTCTCTCTCTCTCTCTCTCTCTCTGTGCTGTGCTGTGCTGCTGTGATGTGAAGGCATGGATGACTGCCAATATGCTCAAGCTCAATGACGATAAAACGGAAGCCATCTTATGTGGCCCAAAGATCAAGAGAGACTCTGTTGGCTTGAGCACTGTACGCGTTGGCCAGTCAGACATTCCCTTCTCACACACTGTTAGAGACCTGGGCATCATGATCGACGAAGACCTCACGATGAAGGCCCATGTGAGTGCTGTGGTAAGCGGATCTTACTTCCACATCCGGTCGCTTGGTAAGCTGTGGAACATCCTTACAGACAGAGCTGCAACTACCATCGCAGTGGCCTTAGTCATCTCCAAGATTGACTATGCCAACGGCTGTCTTTGGGGCCTCCCTGTCCAGCAGCTCGACCGACTCCAGCGTGTTCTGAACACGGCGGCAAGGATTGTGTCTAGGACCAAGAAGACCGACCACATCACTCCAGTCCTCCGCAAGTTCCATTGGCTCCCAGTTATGAAGAGAGTGGACCACAAGGTCCTCTCCCTGTGCTATAAGCGTGTGCACGATCCAACTTTCCCCCAGTACCTCAGAGACATCATCCCTCTCCACAACCCCCCCAGATGTCTTCGCTCTGCTTCCCAGTCACTGCTGGCTCCACCCAGTAGGGCCGGCCACATAGGGAAGCGCTTGGGTCGCCGCTCGTTCTCCTACTGTGGTCCAACCCTGTGGAATGCGCTCCCCCAGAACATGCGAGAAGCGAAGTCACTAGAGGACTTCAAGAGCACTCTGAAGACTCACCTTTTTCTGACTTGGGATCTGTGTTAATAGTCTTAAATGAAAGGACATACCTGACTGAAAGACTGTGCACCAGTCTTTGTTTTGTTAACTTTTTCTCCCTTCCCCCCAATCTCCTGCGCCTTGAGCATGCTGCCAGCATGGATATGTGCGCCATACAAGTGGACATCATCATCATCATCATCTCTCTCTCTCTCTCTCTCTCTCTCTCTCTCTCTCTCTCTCTCTCTCTCTCTCTCTCTCTCTCTCTCTC
>JAWQFJ010001650.1:0-7500 GCA_034096865.1 Theodoxus fluviatilis
TATTCTAGTGGTTATATTTTCTAGTGATTAATATTCTAGTGGTGATTCATTCTAGCAGTGATTTGTTCTAGTGTTTATTTATTCTAGACTTTCTACAATCCGATGTTGATTAATTCTAGTATGTATGTATGTGTATTCTGGGTATGCGCAGATTTCACACGTAGAATGCATGCTCAATGCACCACATAGTCACCAAAACAAACGTTCTTGGCTAAAATGATGTGTTTTTAGTCCTTTGTAAAAATCTTGTAGACTCGATGACTTTCTGAGTCGTTCTGGAATGTTGTTCCAATACTTTGGGCCAGTGAAGGAAAATGACCTGTTACCATAAGCTTTTTAGTTAATTCTAGTGTTTATTTATTCTAGTGGTTATATTTTCTAGTGATTAATATTCTAGTGGTGATTCATTCTAGCAGTGATTCGTGCTAGTGTTTATTTATTCTAGTCTTTCTACAATCCAGTGTTGTTTTATTCCAGTGTTTATTTATTCAAGTGGTTATTTATTCTAGTGGTTATTCATAAGTCTGGTCTGGTCTGGTCTGGCTGTTTGTGTACAGGAAATGCGTTGTGCGGGCAACGCATTGTTACGTAGTCGTATAACTTTCTGGTTAGCATCTTCACTGAGCCACAGGGGAAGCGTGTCTAAAGGCTAAAACAACGAGCATGGATTGGTGGAACGTTCGCTCTTGCTCAAGCCTTTCTTCAGACACCGCTCCAAGCTTGTTGCTATGACACCGCCAGGCCACGCCCCCGCCAGGCCACGTCCCCGCCAGGCCACGCCCCCGCCAGGCCACGCCCCCGCCTGGCCACGCCCCCGCCTGGCCACGGCCTCGTGTCACGACTCAAACTTGTTCACTGGTTTCTCTACACTGTTATGTAATTATTGACTGTGCCTTGATTGCAACTGTTGTGATTGCAAAGCGTGATGGAACATGAAACCCATGCGTTCATCTAATTAGTTTGTTAGCGGAGCATGGTATGCTACAATTGTTTTGTTTGTGAATGAATTTTCTCGGGTTTTTCATGCCAGTTGCACGTGCGTATTCTCCATGGCACGAGAATTTCGCATTTTTGTTGGGTGTTTATTTATAGGCAGTACTGTGTGTGAAGAGAAATTTTGATAGAGAGTCAGAGTACTCTTGGAAAGCCAATGCGGCTGTTGTGGTATTGAGAGAGAGTTCTGTTACTCTCGTAGGCCGCTGTGTGGCTGTTGGAGAGGATTATCTCCAGGTGGGCTTGTTCCCTGGTTCTTTTGGTGACTTGGTGTTGCCTGTTTTTCTTTTGGCGACGTTGTGTTGCCTGTTTCTTTTGGCGACTTGGAGTTGCCTGTGTTTCTTTTGGCGACTGCATCACCTGTTACCGGTACTCCTAATCTTGAGAGGTAAGGATATCAGTTTTGTTCTCTTACTGTCTCGAATTGTTCGCGGCTATATGTTATATCTCTCATTCTGTTTCGTTGTTCCTTTTTAACGGAAGTTATAGTTTGTTTTCTGGTTATATTTCAGACTGTTTGGGCGCCAGACCATTAACGTGAGTCGGCAAATTGATGAAAGGCTTTAGGCCGTTTTGATTTGTGTATTGATGTTGAAATGTTGATTGGTGTATTTTGAGGGTTGATTTGTGTGTTGATGGAGGAATGATGGTCATTTGTGGTGGAATGGTGAAGGGGTTGTAGTTCGTGCAGTGACGGTGGAAGTTTGTTTGTGCTTTGGAGAAGTGATTGATTTGTGCTTTGGCATAGGGGTGTTGGTGATTTGTGCTGGGAATGTAAACTGTCTGATTAAATTCTTTTAAGTTTCATCCTGTTTGTGGTGTCTTTGTTCCATAAGAGTGGTGACTGAGGAAGGAATTCTTTGTTTTTATTATTAAACTGTCTGCTGGTACATGTCGCCACTTTCCACTATACCAGCTTTGACACCCCGCCAGGCCACGTCCCCGCCAGGCCACGCCCCCGCCAGGCCACACCACCGCCAAGCCACAATACCGCCAGGCCACACCATCGCCAGGCCACACCACCGCCAGGCCACATCAACGCCAGGCCACAATACCGCCAGGCCACACCACCGCCAGGCCACACCACCGCCAGACCACACCACCGCCAGGCCACACCACCGCCAGACCACACCACCGCCAGGCCACACCACCGCCAGGCCACACCACCGCCAGGCCACAC
Organism: Theodoxus fluviatilis; assembly: GCA_034096865.1. NCBI lineage: Eukaryota > Metazoa > Mollusca > Gastropoda > Cycloneritida > Neritidae > Theodoxus > Theodoxus fluviatilis. The sequence continues at coordinate 2,174 of JAWQFJ010001650.1, forward strand.
CACCGCCAGGCCACACCACTGCCAGGCCACACCACTGCCAGGCCACACCACTGCCAGGCCACACCACTGCCAGGCCACATCACCGCCAGGCCACACCACCGCCAGGCCACACCACCGCCAGGCCACATCACCGCCAGGCCGCACCACCGCCAGGCCACGCCACCGCCAGGCCACACCACCGCCAGGCCACACCCCCGCCAGGCCACACCACCGCCAGGCCACACCACCGCCAGACCACACCACCGCAACGCCCCCGCCAGACCACAAAACCGCCAGGCCACACCAACGCCAGGCCACACCACCAGGCCACAATACCGCCAGGCCACCGCCACGCCACACCACCGCCAGGCCACACCGCCGCCAAGCCCCGCCCCCGCCAGGCCACACCACCGCCAGGCCACACTACCGCCAGGCCACACCAACGCCAGGCCAGTCCAACGCCAGGCCACACCACTGCCTGGCCACAATACCGCAAGGCCACAATACCGCAAGGCCACACCACTGCCAGACCACAATACCGCAAGGCCACAATACCGCCAGGCCACACCACCGCCAGGCCACACCACTACCAGGCCAAATCACCGCCAGGACACACCACCGCCAGGACACACCACCGCCGAGCCACACCACCGCCAGGCCACACCACCTCCAGGCCGCACCACCGCCATGCCACAATACCGCCAGGCCACAATACCGCCAGGCCACACCACCGACAGGCCCCGCCCCCGCCAGGCCACACCACCGCCAGGCCACACCACCGCCAGGCCACACCACCGCCAGGCCACACCATCGCCGAGCCACACCACGGCCGAGCCACACCACCGCCTCTCCTAATTTCAGTCCTTTCAAGCCTCTCACTCATCGCAGGTACCCGTTTTTCTCCTGGGTGGGGGAAATCTACAGGGGAAAAGTGAAGTTTTCTTGCAGGATAACACCTATGAAGATGTTGCTTGCACCTCCATTCAAACTAAAGGAACGTTGACCTCTGATAATCCTCTTATTTGATTTTTACAAATATGTCTTCAGAGTGGCAAAAAAACTGCCAAGGAGCGAGGCAGCAGAAGTTCTCCAGAGGAAGAACCCCCGTCATCAAGTGATTTTATTATTTAATTTCTTTTTTTATGTTATTATTTGATTTTTACAAATATGTCTCCACATTCAAGTGTTGGAATCAAATCCTATGTTTCAGAACAACATATTCACGCGCGCGCACACACACCCAAACCCATATGCACACACATTCACGCGCGCACACTGTCACGACTCGAGGTTGAAATGTGTTTTTTGAAATAAGTTTATAGGGTGGGGCTTTACTATTTTGTCTGCCTTTCAGTTCAGCGTTATACTTTTGATTGTTTTGCACGGAGTTTGCTTGGCGTTATCATGTTTTGGAATAGTTAATTACATTTTTTGATGGTTAATTAAGTAACTGAGAGCCTGGTGCACGTGCTGCACGGCCGTGCTGATTTATCTCATGCTTTTTGGTTTGTATTTCGCCCATGCCGTTTATTAATTCATTTGTTTCATGATTTAGTTCATTTTTTCGTGCCGGCCTTGTGATTCCCCTATTTAGTACGGATAGCGTCGTGGGCTCTGTCACTAGCTGCTCCGGATCGTAGGGTGAGTGTATGTGGTCTTTTGTTCTCCTTCTGGGTCGTTTATTTTCCATTTCGTACGTATGGTAAACGAGAGAGACATTACTATTTCTTTTCATTTCTTTATTTCAGATCATGGCTTGAGGTTTGGTGGTCAGGGCATGGAGGTTGAATTGTGTGATTTGTGCTGTGGGGGTGAAGGGTTTGTGATTGGTGCTGTGGAGGAGAAGGTTTGTGATTGGTGCTGTGGAGGAGAAGGGTTTGTGATTGGTGCTGTGGAGGAGAAGGGTTTGTGATTGGTGCTGTGGAGGAGAAGGGTTTGTGATTGGTGCTGTGGAGGTGAAGGGTTTGTGATTGGTGCTGTGGAGGAGAAGGTTTGTGATTGGTGCTGAGGAGGTGAAGGGTTTGTGATTGGTGCTGTGGGGGTGAAGGTTTTATGATTGGTGCTGTGGGGGTGAAGGGTTTATGATTGGTGCTGTGGAGGTGAAGGGTTTGTGATTGGTGCTGTGGAGGTGAAGGGTTTGTGATTGGTGCTGTGGAGGAGAAGGGTTTGTGATTGGTGCTGTGGAGGAGAAGGGTTTGTGATTGGTGCTGTGGAGGTTAAGGGTTTGTGATTGGTGCTGTGGAGGAGAAGGGTTTGTGATTGGTGCTGTGGAGGAGAAGGGTTTGTGATTGGTGCTGTGGAGGAGAAGGGTTTGTGATTGGTGCTGTGGAGGAGAAGGGTTTGTGATTGGTGCTGTAAAGGTGAAGGGTTTGTGATTGGTGCTGTGGTGGTGAAGGGTTTGTGATTGGTGCTGTGGTGGTGAAGGGTTTGTGATTGGTGCTGTGGAGGTGAAGTGTTTGTGATTGGTGCTGCGGCGGTGAAGGGGTGAAGGGTTTGTGATTTGTGCAGGGGAGGTGAAAGGGGGGAAAGTTTTGATTTGTGTTGTGAAGGAGGATTGTGGACTGGAAAGTCGGGGTTTGTAATTGTTTCATGTATCCCTCTGAATATTAAACCCTTTGTTATTCATTTATCTATGCTTGCGTGTTCTGTTTCGTGTACGTCTTTTCCCAAGTAGCCCAGGGGTAGGAAATGTATTCCATTTTACAAGATCAAGAGTTGTGTTCAAGCCAATAAAACACACTCGCTCACACGCACACACTCACGCACACATGCACACGCGCGCACACACGCACACACACACACACACACACACACAGAAGTAGTTTTGCCACATAACATTTCCACCCCGATCACAAGGCAGGAGTCCATGTTGGAGGGTAGTAGTCGGACAGCTTGTATCGGGAAGCCAGACTAGAGTTAGGCTTCGGATAGTCCCGGAAATACATTGTCTCCCCTCCAGCCAGCCACGCCCCCCACCACCCAAACGTGCCGGAAGTGACGACATTGTGGTGACATCCCGCCAGAACTGCCAAATCATGGGAAGCATTTTCTTGTACGAAAACGGTGTCGTTGTGGCGGTCTAGAGTTTTTTTGCACCACTCGATGTCGTCAGACACCACGATGAAGATCGTGTCCTTGAACTTTGACCTGCAACGACAGTAAAGGTAAACGTAAAGGTGTCGTTTTATATAGTAACACAACATCCATATATGAGTCTCAGACTGCTTTACATATTACTCCCTGGTCATCGGGACGCTTGCTCAATTTTTTACTGGCACCCGATAACAATTCAGTTATACACCGACAACAACTGCCCAGCCATCACCACTCCGCACCATGGGCAGTAGTCCAGTCTGATGCTAGGTCATAGCTACATACAGTAGCAAAATACACTACAGCATGCCACTGCTTTTCCTCACTGGTATCCGGTTCTACTCCTGGGTGAGGGGAAGCAATGCAAGTCAAGCACATTGCCCAAGTAGGCACCTCAAGAATCCGCGAGACTTCATGACGCTGCAACCACTGGCCGCAAGCGATAACAAGGGAGCGCTCATGTGACTTGCCTAGAGTGAAGGCGCGGCGTAGTGGACGCTCAGCTACACTCGGCCTTAAACGACTCGGCTGCCAAGCCTGAACGACGTTGTAGGAGAAAAGTAGCCCTGCGCAGGCCTTCGCAGTGTTGCAACAGGCTCCCTCCTGACATCATACGACTGCAGAGTTCTTCCAGTTTTCACCAAGAAAGTTGAGACCCTGTCTGGATCGTGGCTTTCAAACTGCCTTTAGGCCAGTGTCAATATAAAAGCCCGCCCCATGCCAGTTACTAACCACTGGGCCTGATGACGGAGTTAAGTCTCTGAAAGCTGGTCACCTCCTCTTGACTAGGCCTAGCCACTAGGCCTGATGACGGAGTTAAGTCTCTGAAAGCTGGTCACCTCCTCTTGACTAGGCCTAGCCACTAGGCCTGATGACGGAGTTAAGTTTCTGAAAGCTTGTCACCTCCTCTTGACCAGGCCTAGCCACTAGGCCTGATGACGGAGTTAAGTCTCTGAAAGCTGGTCCCCTCCTCTTGACCAGGCCTAGCCACTAGGCCTGATGACGGAGTTAAGTTTCTGAAAGCCGGTCAGCTCCTCTTGACCAGGCCTAGCCACTAGGCCTAATGACGGAGTTAGGTCTCTGAAAGCTGGTCACCTCCTCTTGACTAGGCCTAGCCACTAGGCCTGGTGACGGAGTTAAGTCTCCGAAAGCTTGCCCCAACAACGCTGTATCGCCAGACTTCATTGGTCACTCTTCTCTTGCTGTTCTTATGTACAACAGGGAGCATTTTCAGAGAAAGAGACATTCTGATTTAGGTTTAATATGGCCTCTTACCAAAACAAAATTCAGGTTAACCTACCGATTGAATTTTAATGGCAATGTTCTCGTGACGCCAACGTTTTGTGTGTGTCTAAATACACGTTTTTACCTCAGGCACCTGATGAACACTTCTTAGTGAGGCTCTGTGGCATAGTGGTCAGTGCACTGGACCTGCAGTCGATTGCGGCTGGTGGGTGCAGTTTTCGAAGCTGCCCAGATTTTGGAGTTGTATCCTTGAGCAAGGTGCTTTACTCACATTGCTTCTCCCCACCCACGAGTAAAACGGGTACCTGTGAGGGCTGAGTTGGAAACCTGTGAAAGGTAACTTTTGCGCGTTCATTCGCAGCCTGGTTGCATGCTCCCCAGGGAGTTGAGATGGTGTTGGGGTGATGCAAAGAGGTAGCCTGATGACCAGGGGGTAAATGTGTGCGGTTTGAGCATCCATCAATGGGTGGAAAGTCGCAATAGAAAAAAGAGCACCTTTACATTTACCTTTATTATCTCCGCCAAGGCAGTTTTTTTCAGTTGGTTAGTTAGTTCATTAGTTATGACGTTTGTTTAATATTCAGCAAATTAACTTTAAAATTTCAAATCCGATTCCAAGGAAATTTGGTGAAATGTCGGGGTTTCACTCAAGGAACAATCAGTTAACTTGTGGAGGCTATTTGTTATCCTGTTTTGGAATTACGACCATAAACAGAAGTTTTATCGGCCTATGTCATGGTCTCATACAGTGAAGCCAGCGTCCACAGCACGATGGCCTAATTTTAGCCTGCGTTCCGTTACATTCTGCTTCATCTTTGCTACGATGTAGCAGCCTCAGGAGTTTTGATTGGTCGGTTTCTTTAATTACTTTAAAAGCACGTTTCCATGAAAAGTAGATGTTTTGGAGGTCCTCTTTGGATACACGAATCCCCAAAATGATTTCACATTCAACTATATCCCTCTTGATCGATTAGAAAACTTCATAAAAGCATCAGGGTAGAAAATCATTA
>JAWQFJ010001650.1:12500-15000 GCA_034096865.1 Theodoxus fluviatilis
GGTCCCAAACGTTTGGAAGGAGTCTTCCAAAAACTGCGCTGGCTCTGGCTATTCTGGCGTTGATCTCGTCGTCTATGTGGACTGCCTGTGAGATCGAGCTGCCGCGGTACGTGAACCTGTCAACGTTGTTGAGCTTTGGCCGTCGACATAGATTAATGGCTCAACATAAGCACTTCCTGGGGCTGGTTGATGCAGAACCTCAGTCTTTTTGGTGGAAATGGTGAGGCCGAAGTTTGTGCATGCCGTGGAGAACAGGTCCATAGCGTGTTGCATGTCTGCCTCTGTGCTGGCGTTGAGGGCACAATCATCCGCGAATAGGAGGTCACGGGTGATTTCAGCCTGGACTTTCGTTTTGGCTTGAAGCCGTCTGAGGTTAAAGAGCTTACCGTCCATGCGGTATCGAAGGCCGACTCCAACCTCACTGTCCCTGAAGGCATCCAACAACATAGCGGAGAACATGAGTTGAAGAGAGTAGGTGCTAGGACATATCCTTGCTTCACGCCGTTTGTAACGGCAAAGGGCTCAGAGTAGTTGCCCTGATCCTGTACTCAGGCAAGCATCCCGTCGTGAAGTTGCTGCACCAAATGGATGAATGTATCTGGGCATCCGAATTTGACCATGATCTTCCAGAGGCCGTCACGGCTGACAGTGTCAAATGCTTTTGTGAGATCCACAAAGGTGGTGTATAGTTGAGCATTCTGTTCCTGACACTCTTCTTGGAGTTGCCTGGCAGCAAATATCATGTCGATAGTCCCTCTCTCCTTCCTGAAGCCACACTGACTTTCTGGTAGCAAACCCTGATCGAGGTGTCGTGTGAGTCTATTCAGTAGGAGCCTGGCGAGGACCTTGCCTGCGATACAAAGTAGGGATATTCCTCTGTGATTGTCACAGGACTGGCGGTTGCCCTTCCGCTTGTACAGGTGGATAATGGATGCATCCTTGAAGTCCTGGGGAATGCGCTTCTGCTTCATATCTCTCCAAACATATCTGTCAGCCTCTCCACCAGTTTGCGTCCACCAGACTTGTAGATCTCGGCTGGTATGGAGTCAGGTCATGGAGCTTTCCCACTAGACGGGAGCTCAATGGCCTTTTGAGTTTCTAGAACAGTTGGAGGGTCATCCAGACTAGTGTTGATTTCTACTTGGGGTAGACGGTTTATCGCCTCATCGTTGATGGAGGAGGGTCTGTTGAGGACACTGTCAAAGTGTTCCGCCCAGCGATCCAGTATCTTCTCCTTTTCGGTTATCAGAGTACTACCGTCGGAGCTCAAGAGTGGGGCTGTTCCAGAAGTGGTTGGGCCGTAGACCGCCTGAAGAGCACTGTAAAAGTTCTTCATATCATGTTTGCCGGCGTAGACCTGGATGTCGTCGGCTTTCTGGCTCAGCCAAGCATCCTACATATCACGCAGCTTCTTCTGCACGACCTGGCGAACCATACAGAAGGCATCTTTTTTGCAGCAGATTTGGGGTCGTTACTGTAAGCACGGTGGAGACGATGCTTCTCATCCAGCAAGGCCTGTATTTCTTCACAATTGTCGTCAAATCAATTCTGGATCTGATGGGTGGTGGTGCCAAGTATTTCAGATGCCGTGGAGTACACCATCTGTTTGAAGGCTGCCCAGTTTGCTCAATGTCATTGGCCCCTCCGTCTGCGGCTGCCAAGGCATCGGCGAGGGACTGTCGAGTGCAGCCCCCTTTCAGTTTGTGGATATTCAGGCGCTTGGGGGCTTTGATTCCCTGTGGCCGTCTGGGGGATTGAATTCTGATATTCAGCTTAGAAATCAGTAGTCTGTGGTCCGTCCAACAGTCAGCGCCACACATAGCCTTGGTCACGCGGACATCTTGCCTGTCACCCCTGCGGACTATGATGTAGTCTATCAGATGCCAATGCTTGGAGCGAGGATGCATCCAGGTGGTCTTGTTGCGATTGGGCAGGCGGAAGACAGTGTTTGTGATCAGGAGATCATTAGTAGCACACGTCCTCAACAGAAGGTGTCCATTGCTGTTGCATTTGCCAATGCCATGCCTGCCGATGACTCCCTCCCACGAGACATGGTCGGCGCCAACTCTGGCGTTAAAGTCGCCGAGGATGATCAACTTGTCGGACTTGGAAACAGTGGCGATTAGTTATTCCAGATCCTGGTAGAACGTGTCCTTGACCTCCTCCGGGTTGGTCACTGTTGGTGCGTAAGCACTGATGAGTGTGCCATGCTTCTTTCCAGGAAGGGGAAACTTCAGCATCATCAGCCGGTCATTGATTCCCTTAGGTACGCTGGAAAGCTTGTCAACCAATTTCGTCAGTACAGCGAAACCAACTCCAAACTCGCGGCGTTCGTCTGGGCCACGTCCACTCTAGAAGAAGGTGTAGCCAGCTCCAACTTCAGTCATCTGTCCCTCGTCGGCAAGGCGGGTCTCGCTCAAGGCTGCAATCTCGACCTTATATCGGGCAAGCTCTTTGGCAATCAGGGCTGTTCTTCTCTCTGGTCTATTTGCCTCTGCAC
>JAWQFJ010001650.1:22500-25000 GCA_034096865.1 Theodoxus fluviatilis
TCGAGAGGTTGTGGGTTCGAACCCAACCTGGTTTTTGGTGTTTTTTTGTGTGTGTGTTTTTTTCCCCCTCTTTTCTCGAGAGGTTGCGGGTTCGAACCCGATCTTTAAAAATTTAAAATAAATATATATGCCAAAACCTGGAGGTTCAGCGCCAGCGGTTTTTATATGTCTGTCTGTCTGTCCCGACTTCACGGCTGATTTATCAAAAACTACTGGACGGATTTCCTTGACATTTTGCACACTTACTGGAAGTTAGGTCCGATTAAATGTATCAAATTTTCAGAATCGAGGCTTGAAAAGAAAGTGGTTTTTTAAGGTCGCAAACTCGAAAGCACCTCCATAAATAGTATATTGATGGAATGGCGAAATTGCAAAATGTGTGACGTCATCAATAACGTGACGTGATTTTATGTGCATGTCTGTCTCTCTGTCCCGACTTAACGGCTGATATCTCAAAAACTACTGGACGGATTTCCTTGGCATTTTGCACACTTACTGGAAGTTAGGTCCGATTGAATGTATCAAATTTTCAGAATCGAGGTTTGAAAGGAAATTGATTTATGTAGGTCGTAAACTCGACCCCCCCCCCCCCCTGAGATTTCAATTGACAGAATAGCCAGTGTGGTCAAACAGAGTTATCTTTTTCTACTAAAACTAAAACTCTTTTTTGCTTCAACTGTGCAATGTACGAGTGTTGGAATGCTTTGTATGAATGTAGACTTTTCATTGTAAACGCCATGAGCTTGCCTATTATGGAGGTATGGGCGTATAAGTAGTCTGTATTATTATTATTATTATTATTATTATTATTATTATTATTATTATTATTATTACTATTACTATTACTATTACTATTATTATTATATATTGTTATTATTATTATTATTATTATTACTATTATTATTATTATTATTATTATTATTATTATTGTGCGTGAATGAGTACGAATGCTGCAATGCACGTTGGACACTTGGACATTAATGACCAGGTTCGATTCTGCGCTGAAACTTTTTTTCTCTCTCTTTTTTCGAGAGGTTGTGGGTTCGAACCCGACCTGGTTTTTTGTGTTTGTGTGTGTGTGTGTTTTTCCCCCCTCTTTTCTCGAGAGGTTGCGGGTTCGAACCCGATCTTTTTTTCTTTTCTTTTTTAATATGCCAAAACCTGGAGGTTCAGCGCCAGCGGTTTTTATCTGTCTGTGTATCTGTCTGTCTGTCTGTCCCGACTTAACGGCTGATTTCTCAAAAACTACTAGACGGATCTCCTTGACATTTTGCACACTTACTGGAAGTTAGGTCCGATTGAATGTATCAAATTTTCAGAATCGAGGTTTGAAAAGAAAGTGGTTTTTTAAGGTCGTAAACTCGAAAGCACCTCCCTAAATAGTCAATTGATGGAATGGCAAAATGCAAAACGTGTGACGTCATCAATAACATGACGTAATTTTATCTGCATGTCTGCCTGTCAGTCCCGACTTAACGGCTGATATCTCAAAAACTGCTGGACGGATTTCCTTGACATTTTGCACACTTACTGGAAGTTAGGTCCGATTGAATGTATCAAATTTTCAGAATCGAGGTTTGAAAAGAAAGTGATTTATGTAGGTCGTAAACTCGAAAACCTCCCCCTCAAAATCAGTTGACGGAATGGCCAACTCGAGATCGAGTCAAACAGAGTTATCTTTTCCTACTAAGTAGTTGTATTATATTTAACTCTTTTTTGTTTCAACTGTGCAGTGTGCGAGTGTTGGAATGCTTTGTATGAATGTAGACTTTGCATTGTAAACGCCATGAGCTTGCCTATTAGGGAAGGTATGGCGTATAAGTAGTCTGTATTATTATTATTATTATTATTATTATTATTATTATTATTATTATTATTATTATTATTATTATTATTACTAGCGGGTACCCGTGCTACGCAGGGAATACTAAACTTATTAAAGAGTAGTAAATCACTACTGATGTGTGAATATTACTGTATGAGACCATTAAACAGATTTTATAGCATGTTTACATACAAACTCAGACTGACTTGGAAATAAAAAACACATTGATAATAAAAGATGAGTAAGTACTGTTACATGTTGAAAAGTGGATAAAAATAAAAGCTTTGTCCACAATATTTGGTACAATTATAACGTGTAGGTAAACTTCAATGTATTTGTAGTGGATGGGTATGAGCAGACTGTCACGGCTGTCTGGCATCAGCAGACTGTCACGGCTGTCTGGCATCAGCAGACTGTCACGGCTGTCTGGCATCAGCAGACTGTCACGGCTGTCTGGCATCAGCAGACTGTCACGGCTGTCTGGCATCAGCAGACTGTCACGGCTGTCTGGCATCAGCAGACTGTCACGGCTGTCTGGCATCAGCAGACTGTCACGGCTGTCTGGTATCAGCAGACTGTCACGACTGCAAGGGAGGGGACCTAGCTGTGATCTAGCCCCCAAGGATGACGACCGGCATATATATGCGTATTTACCCAACTCGTGACGAGACAACC
>JAWQFJ010001650.1:35000-37500 GCA_034096865.1 Theodoxus fluviatilis
TGGGAATTCCAGGTTTGGATCCCTGGGTACGCATAAGAACTCATAAAGACTGTGTGTGATTAGCGGGGTCTTCTTTGGTTATTACTGCACACTTTAGCATATCCAGATGATGTAACTATTGCTTATCTCTAGAGCAGCCCCTGAACGTAAGCTGGATTTAGCGATCATCTGAATACAAGTATTGTTGCATTTCTTCTGTTGTAACTGATATAATTCTTTGAAGAGCGGAGCGGGTCAGGTAGCGAGATTCTAGCCTAAACAGTGGACACCGAAGATGCGGCATCTCATCGTTTGAACTCCTAGAGAGACCACTCCAACCATAAGTTTCAGCAAATGTTGAATCGCGAAAGCGCCTTAGGGCGGTTTCAAAAATAATTGCCATTATACAATTTCAGTATGACTCGCTGCTCTTGAAAAAAAAACACAACCAACACTGTGCAGATGACAAACTGATATTAACAGTCGTCTCCATTTTCAGGCACCATAGCTGTGGTGAGCTTGATGATCGGATCAGTTTTGGACGCGCGGCTTGGCACGATGACCCTCGCTGATACCAATGACCTTGACCGTAATGTCACGTTCAATGAAACGCGGAACCGCAACACCAGCGACCTTGATCCCGTGGGTCCAGTGGGCGCAATGTCCCTTCTAGACCAAAGGAAGATTGAAGTGGCCACCGCGCTGACCTTCGTCTCTGGACTTGTCATGGTGAGACTCCCCACTTTGTCATAAAGAGCGGTTAGGCTGCTCTGGTAGTCTTTGGATGTACTCTTCAAACCCAGTTCTGGGTGCTCTTCATCTGCTGCTGGTGTAACGGTAAGTCAGCACCTATTGACGTGCAGATGGTTCAAGGTCTGGAGTTCACTGGCACTGTGTAGTGGAATTCGTGATTAGCAAGTTAAAGCTTTGTCTAATCTTCTTTGACGCTCTTTTAGATGGACGTGAGTCAGTGAACATTCACTAGTATAATGGTCATTGTTAAATAATGCCAGGATGACAAGGTTCAGTTCCCATACGTTTGTTCCTGAGATACCGAGAATCATGGACCTGCACTGTGTCTCTCTACTTATGACATTCCACATTCTATACTCTCTGTATGAACATTCATGTTTTGTTGTTTTCATTCTTTGACACACTTCCAGATAAGACTGATCAGCAAGCGGGTGTATCCAAACCTCGCTTGACACACTTCCAGATAAGACTGATCAGCGAGCGGGTGTATCCAAACCTCGCTTGACACACTTCCAGATAAGACTGATCAGCAAGCGGGTGTATCCCAGATAAGACTGATCAGCAAGCGGGTGTATCCAAACCTCGCTTGACACACTTCCAGATGAGACTGATCAGCAAGCGGGTGTATCCAAACCTCGCTTGACACACTTCCAGATGAGACTGATCAGCAAGCGGGTGTATCCCAGATAAGACTGATCAGCAAGCGGGTGTATCCCAGATAAGACTGATCAGCAAGCGGGTGTATCCCAGATAAGACTGATCAGCAAGCGGGTGTATCCCAGATAAGACTGATCAGCAAGCGGGTGTATCCCAGATAAAACTGATCAGCAAGCGGGTGTATCCCAGATAAGACTGATCAGCAAGCGGGTGTATCCCAGATAAGACTGATCAGCAAGCGGGTGTATCCCAGATAAGACTGATCAGCAAGCGGGTGTATCCCAGATAAGACTGGTCAGCAAGCGGGTGTATCCCAGATAAGACTGATCAGCAAGCGGGTGTATCCAAACCTCGCTTGACACACTTCCAGATAAGACTGATCAGCAAGCGGGTGTATCCCAGATAAGACTGATCAGCAAGCGGGTGTATCCCAGATAAGACTGATCAGCAAGCGGGTGTATCCCAGATAAGACTGGTCAGCAAGCGGGTGTATCCCAGATAAGACTGATCAGCAAGCGGGTGTATCCAAACCTCGCTTGACACACTTCCAGATGAGACTGATCAGCAAGCGGGTGTATCCCAGATAAGACTGATCAGCAAGCGGGTGTATCCCAGATAAGACTGATCAGCAAGCGGGTGTATCCCAGATAAGACTGATCAGCAAGCGGGTGTATCCCAGATAAGACTGATCAGCAAGCGGGTGTATCCCAGATAAGACTGATCAGCAAGCGGGTGTATCCCAGATAAAACTGATCAGCAAGCGGGTGTATCCCAGATAAGACTGATCAGCAAGCGGGTGTATCCCAGATAAGACTGATCAGCAAGCGGGTGTATCCCAGATAAGACTGATCAGCAAGCGGGTGTATCCAAACCTCGCTTGACACACTTCCAGATAAGACTGGTCAGCAAGCGGGTGTATCCCAGATAAGACTGATCAGCAAGCGGGTGTATCCCAGATAAGACTGATCAGCAAGCGGGTGTATCCCAGATGAGACTGATCAGCAAGCGGGTGTATCCAAACCTCGCTTGACACACTTCCAGATAAGACTGGTCAGCAAGCGGGTGTATCCAAACCTCGCTTGACACACTTCCAGATAAGACTGATCAGCAA
>JAWQFJ010001650.1:42500-72500 GCA_034096865.1 Theodoxus fluviatilis
ATGAACAGAACCTTAAAGAAAGTATCTCATGTACCTCCTAATGTGTATTTCAAACTGTTTGACGCACAGATTCAACAGATCTTATTATATGGAGCCGAAATATGGGGGGTCAATGATTGTGGAGGTATTGAAAGTGTTCACTTGCAAGCAATTAAGTCACTTTTGAATGTATCGTCTCGAACCCCCAATTTAATGTGCTACGGTGATACCGGACGCTTTCCTTTGTACATTAATGCCACTCTAAGGAGTATCAAGTATTGGCTGAATATTTTACGAATGAATAGTGATAGACTACCAAGGAAAGTGTATGATATGATGTGTAACCAGCCACCACACTACATTACATGGGCTACGAAGATAAAGGATGTGTTGGCAACATTCAATTACGAAAATGTTTGGTTGAATCAGTGCGTTGAAAACGAGCGTATCTTAGTAAAGAACCTGAGGGATAGAATAATTGAGTCTTTTATCTCATGATGGAAATATGATCTAAATAACAGTAATATATATTTTTCTATAAAGAAATTAAAGGTGAGTGTGCTGTTGAAAATTACTTGTATAGTATCGATAAGAAGGTGTTTAGAGACGTCTTGGTTCGATTTAGGATGGGCATTACAGATTTGTACGTGCATAAACAAAGATATGTAACACATTCGTGTGAAACGCTTTGTCCGTTGTGTAGAGAAACTGATGAGAATGAATCTCATTTCTTGTTGGAATGTCCTGCACTGCAGGACCTACGAGAAAGGTATCTGCTTCCACATATTTCACTCAATGCAAACTGTCTGAAAACGCTTCTGAGTAATTACAGCGAGAAGGTTAGCAGAGCCACGAGTATATTCTTATATAAAGCATTGCAACGTAAAATGTGTGCTGAAAACTTACCGGAATCCAATAAATGTTATCTTGATGGCTAACTTGACAATCTGTACATTGTTGCGGATATCCACCTGCATTTATGTATGTATATGCAAATTATCTCTCTCTCTCTCTCTCTCTCTCTCTCTCTCTCTCTCCTCCCTCTCTCCCTCCCTCCCTATCTCTCTCTCTCTCTCTCTCTCTCTCTCTCTCTCTCTCTCTCTCTCTCTCTGTCACACACACACACACACACACACACACACACACACACACACACACACACACACACACACACACACAGACACACACACACACACACACACACACACACACCTTTTTCCATATTACCTGATACGAACAAAAGTTGTGTTTTGTTTGTTTTTTCTCCCTTTTTCCCCTTATGTGCTTGCGTTCAAGAAGCGACGAGTAGCGACCAGTTGTGTGGCTGTCGCTTTACTTCTGCCCGTATATGAGTAAAATCTGGTCGTTTTGAAAGCAAGGATGGGTGGACATGATGCTATTGCGTACGTTTTTTTGTGGCTGTGAATGAACACTGGATCGAAATAGTTCGCCAGGTGTGAATATGTCATGGCACCTATTGCAGGTCATTTATGTAAGGATTAAGTAGGTGACCCAATGACTTGGGGATAAAATTCAAAGGGGGTTGAAAAATTCTTGTTTGAAATTGATTTATTATTCATGGCAATTGATTAATAATGCCAGCTTTTATCATCCACATTCCTGTATTTAAAGATAATAGGCCTCAGAAAAACCTGCTTTTGTACAAAAGGCTCTGCTATCTTTTATTACATGTAGGATATTTTTATATAGCTTATTTAGGTTGAGGGATGTGTAATATACACTCCGCATTAACCTCCTTTCTTTTGTCTCGGGACATAAAAGGTAAAGGTATTGGTTTTTGAATGACAACTTATCACCCATATCCGGGTCTCACACCACTATAAAATGTACCTCCTGTTCATTGGGCCGTGTGATTAATTCTTTGACATACAGCATCCCCAAGCCCAGGGTACCCGACCCCTCGTTAGTCAAGGACCACGTGGGTGACGCCGTTGTCATCGGCGTGGTGGCCTTTGCCCAGTCCGTGTCCATGGCCAAGACCCTTGCCCTCAAGCACGGCCAGCAGGTGGACAGCAACCAGGTACAGTGGCTCGGCAGTGGCAAGCTCTGCAGCTCGGGGCGATGCGGTGGTTCCTTGATTCATGTCAGAGACTGTTCATTCCAATGACACAGCAAACTTTGCACAGTGAAATCTGACCCTTGGGGAGAAGAGGGGGAGGAGAAGAAGGAGGAGGAGGAGGAGGAGGAGGAGGAGGAGGAGGAGGAGGAGGAGGAGGAGGAGGAGGAGGAGGAGGAGGAGGAGGAGGAGGAGGAGGAGGAGGAGGAGGGAGAGGAGGAGGAGGGAGAGGAGGAGGGGGAGGAGGAGGGAGAGGAGGAGGAGGGAGGATGGGGGGAGGAGGAGAGAAAGAGAAAGAGAGAGAGAGAAATAGAGAGAAATAGAGAGAGAGAGAGTGAGAGAGAGAGAGAGTGAGAGAGAGAGAGAGAGAAAGAGAGAGAGAGAGAGAGAGAGAGAGAGAGAGAGAGAGAGAGAGAGAGAGAGAGAGAGAGAGAGAGTATTACGGCATGTCTAGGCATCGATACATAGCCTCCCTAAGCTGGTCTTTAAGATCTACCAGCTGCACTAGAGATTCCTGACAAAACTTTGCTTTTCCAAAGCAGCTGCAGGATCTTGGAAACTTAGTTAGGATTATATTATGTCGTGTCTGCATGTACGTAGATTTTATCGAAGTAAATGTATATATCTTGTTTGGTCTGGAAAGTTTTGTTTCTTTGTTTCAAGAATTACTAACAAATGAAATCAACCGAAGGCATTGTTTTCTTATATTTGTTCAAGGATGACAAAGTATGGTCTGTTTTATGTACTTAATTACAATAGTGATGTCCATGTTGAATGACTTAGGTGAGGAAGAGATATCTATTGGAATCGTCCGGTCTAGTTTTTTTAATTGTTGAGCCTATGTATTTATAATCCAGAACATTATGTTAGATCTTCATCAGATACTTCGCAACAAATTTGACCATGCAAAAGAGTCCCGAGAAAGTCTTCCAGAGACGGGCCACACTAAAGTGCTCATCAGAACATCGGGGCTTGGGAGAGACAGCCAAGCTGCTGGGCCACTCAAGCTAGCGGGTCACAGCATCTGATTGGCAAACAATCTCGGTCGGTTAATCCGCAATGAATTTGCGGTGATTGACACATACAACGACAAAAGAATATGAAGAATCGAAAAATATATAATAACAACGCTGCCAATCCGATGTTGTGGCCCGCCAGCTTGTGTGGCACGTCATCTCCGCTGTCTTTCCCGCACCCCTCTTCTCGGACGAGTCCACTAGTGTGGCCCAGCTGTGCACGTCTATCCGTGAATTCTTACTCTATGCCTGTGTTCAACAGGAGATGTTTGCCTACGGGGCCAGCAGTGTGGCCAACTCCTTTTTCTCAGGCTACGTGCCCGCCTTCTCCCTGGCTCGCAGTCTGGTGCAGGAGGGCGCTGGGGGCAGGACGCAGGTTGGAGTTGCCTCCCTTGAGCAATTTGTAACGTTGCTGTTGCTTCTTGTTGTTGTTGTTGTTGTTGTTGTTAATATCAACACGCCATCCTCAACCACAATGACTGAAATGTATGCGAAAGTTAAATTTCTGGTAGTCTTGATGTCTTGGATGACTGTGACGCTTGTCTTGCATCTAGTCCGCGCAGACATTGCTAATTCCTCACGAGCTCAACAAGATCCCGTATTGATCTGAACCTATGATATCAAATCATGAGTTTGTCCAGTGAAATGTGATTTGTCTGACCGCATCCATTGGTTTTTGTTTTTACGTAAGACACGTTTGAAACTTTACGCATGTTTTAGTGATATTGAATCAATAAAGTCTCATAATTATGTGGGCAAAGAAACTCCTGTACTATTTGTATTGGTCTATTTAAATTTAGAGAACTTCAAGAAAGCGATTATGTTATCTCTAGCCGTTGGAGCAAAAGAGGTGCATCATTTGCAGATTGCCTCCCTCGTGGTGTGCGTGGTGGTGCTGGTTGTTGTGGTGGCTGTTGGGCCTCTCTTCTACCATTTGCCACAGGTATTTATATGCACTGTACTCACTAATGCTTCTTACGTCCTATAGGCCTACCATCTCAAGAAAATGTACCTGTTCCGTCAAAACTGCTCACCAAAGAAAAGGACATGTATACTCCTTTCCCTGTACTGTTGTGAGAGCTATGCCCGTGTTTCGTTCACAGTGTGTCCTGTCCTCAGTCATCCTTGTCAACTTACGGGGTATGTTCCGGCAGGTTTTGCAGTTGCCTCCCTTGTGGAGATATGCAAAATACGACTTGGTAAGTAATTTTATTTCCATTTTCCTCAATCGTCCTCAAACTTAAGGAAGTTCTCACTCTAGTTTGTAGAAAAACATTCTTTATTTCGAATAAAGCAGAGTATAATTGCAAAATAAGAGTACACACATATCTCTCTCTCTCTCTCTCTCTCTGTGTGTGTCAGTGTGTGTGCGTGTGTGTGTATGTGTGTGTGTGTGTATGTGTGTGTTCGTGTGTGTGCGTGAGTGTGCGTGTGTGTGTGTGTGTGTTTGTGTGTGTGTGTGTGAGTATGTGTGTGTGCGTGTGTATGCGTGCGTGTGCGTGTGTGTGTGTGTGTGTGTGTGTGTGTGTGTGTGTGTGTGTGTGTGTTTGTGTAATGTACTGTCGGAGATGCTCAGTAACCCACTCATCAGCTGGAACCCCCGGGTGCTGGCTTTCAGGGGCCGCTCCAGTTGCCCAGGCAGAGTGGTCCCATGCAGCCAAAGGGGCTATCGGGGCATCAGAACAAGTTCACATGATTCACCTCCAGCCATGCAATCGAACCACATTCAAGTTCACTAGAGACTTCGCCTACCGGCGAAAGTGTCTCTAGCCCAGTTGACATCACGTGATGGAAGGTTTTCGTCCGAAATATGCAAATGGAGGTCACACGAGAGGCTTGTGGGATAGCCGATCTGCTCCCTGACATACGCCTTTAAAGTAGTTCTAAGATTATTTCGCACAAAACTCTTAACGTACTCTTGTTGAGGCAATAAACAAGCGTTTATTGGATTAATAAAATGTTTGTGTTGAGATGGAAACCAGTTTTGACATCTGAATGATTTCTGTAAAAAGTGGAGAATCAAATAGTATCCGAACGAACTATTTTTGGCGCAATGCTGTAATGCGAAGGGTCAAGTCTATTACGCATTCATTGCGAACTGTGCCGGAGTCACTACTGACGCGGGTTCACAGAATGGTCGAACCACCCAGGAAGATTGAACCCATCCCGCGCGGAACAACAAACCGATCGCCAAACCCTGTAAACATTCCAATGAAACACAACAGGCAGCATCTGTCAATCAATAAGAAAAATCGACACCTTGCCCTCAGGTTTCTTTTGACGATGATATTTTCTTGTGTTTATTATTTTAATAATAAGAGCTTGCACCTGTGATCGAGTGGCTACTTTTACCATAATTATTCTTCATTGTTGATATTGAGAATGAGTTAGTGATAATGTAAATATAATTATCATCCACAGGCGATATGGGTTGTGACGTTCCTGGCCACAGTCGTACTGGACGCAGACCTGGGTTTGGCCACAGGCGTCGGTTTCTCTCTTCTTTCCCTCGTCTTCAGGACACAGAGGTAGGTTCGAGTGCAAGAAGGTGGGACGGCAGAATCTCAGAAAGAGGTCCCATGCATCACAATCCTCACTATCCACCCACTGACTGTCGTAAAAAGAGGAGTGAATTGTGTCGCAGAGCTTCACATAAGTTAACACCTGAGTGCCAGCTGCATTCATGGCGTCAGCTCTGAATCATTCATCACAGCACAATTGACAGTAAAAGGAGCTCTCCGTTAGTTTGTTGATTTGCATTAAAACATTCTTGAACTGAAATGAAACGGACGGCTCCATCTGATGTAGGCACGTAATCATCACATTAAAAAAATTCTATTTAACAGCATTATGAGTCCTCTTTTCTACGTACCAGGTCTATGGTACTGATGTAGGTACGTAGTTATGACATATAAATAAATCACTCTATTTATAAGTAATGTGATAGGTCTTTTCTTTATACCAGGGCCCGTATCCAGAACGGTGAGTTATTTTAACTCCGATTTATCTCTAAACTCAGTCGATTCCAACTGTCTGTTCCGCTCTCCCTTGGCTGGAAACCAGTATATATAGCAAAGCGCAACCTAGGATCCTTTGACGAGCGTACCTTATCTAACCGATCAAGATAACCCGGGGTTAGGGGATACATCGAGTGTTAAAATGATAAATCGCCGTTCTGGATACGGACCCTGGCCTGTAGTACTGATGTAGGTACGTAGTCATCAGCTGAAAGAATAAATCACTCTATTAAGTATTACTATGATTGCTCGTTTCTTTACACCAGATCTACAGCACTGATGTAGGCATGTGGTCGAGTCATCACATGAAAACAAAAACAAACTCTATTTAGTATGATTATGATTGCTCTTTTCTTCATACCAGGTCCATAGTAACCAAGATTGGAGAAATTGGCGACAGTGGAGAGTTCAGGGCAAGGGACAAATACAAAGCGGTAAGATGCACCACGATATTCTTCTTATGTCCCGGTATTATCAATAGTCTTCAGATCGTCTGTGGAGAGGGATGGGTGGTGAAAGGGTGGGTTTGCACCGTAATGACCATGTCTGTCTTCTTTCCTTCCTTCTCTCTCTCTCTCTCCCTCTCTTTCTTTCTCTCTCTCTCTCTATCTCTCTCTCTCTCTCTCTCTCTCTCTCTCTCTCTCTCTCGTGTGAACGTGGGTGTGTGCATTAATGCGCCTTTAAATGTGTTTACGAAATTGTGGCTGCCTTCAATTGGATGGGTCCATTCATATGATGACCTCTGTCTCTTCCATAACCCCTGACCTATTCTCATTCACATCTGCTCACCAGTTATTTCCCATCTCTGCCTGTTTTTTAAAATACGAATTTCCTAGATTGAAGCATTCTTTGTTTCTGTGGTAACGCAAAGTAACGTTTGTTATTGCTACAACTGTTCTATGCGAACATGAAACAGTTTTCAAACAGGCGTTTCAGTTCTATTTTCTCACATTTGTGACCGTGCATGAGGAACAAGGCTAAAGTACACAAACATTTCTCGAGGAAACGCTAGGATAAAGATATCAGCCCATTATAGCACGTATACATGTTCCTGATATTTAGGTCACTGTAAAAAAAGTACAGATTTCCTCTACGAACATGCTATTTTTTTCTGGAGTTTGCATGAATGGAAAAAAAAATGTGTGGTTGAAATATCTCATTGCGTCATTTTTCGCACTTTAGCCTTGTTTTCTCGTGCACAGTCCCATTCTAGGAGAAAGTAGCAGCCTGGCGACTGTGCGACTGGATGACTTCCTTCTTTTTTACAGGTGAGGAAGGTGGAGGGAGAGCTCGTTGTGGACATCACTAGTCCTATCTACTTTGCCAACACAGAGATCTTCAGTCATAACATATTCAAGGCTGTCGATCTTGAACTTGGCCGATTCGAGCCTGGTGAACAGATGGAGGTCAAGGTCGCAGGATCCACGGACCACGACAACAACGTGGTCAGAGTACGTAAAAAGTTTCTTTTGTTGCCATGGCCAGTGGAATGCTGATCTTTGACAAGCGCACCCGTCTATATATATATTCTCTCTCTCTCTCTCTCTCTCTCTCTCTCTCTCTCTCTCTCTCTCTCTCTCTCTCTCTCACACACACACACACACACACACACACACACACACACACACACGTGGACACACACACACACACGTGGACACACACACACACACACCACACCAAACACACACACGCACGCACGCAAGGGTAGACAAATAGTAATTAAATAGCTTGTCGCCACATAACTAGTAATTGTACATATTTGTTTTGATAACATTAAAACACATTCATTGATAAAGAAACGACGCGTTTGTACCTTCTTTTGTGAACATATATAGACAATAAAAATCACACTGTTTGCATTTTATGTTTCCAATTACTATTTCTGTACTGTGCCCGCTTTCCCGCCACCAGGAGGCTGAGCCTGCAAAGACGGGGAGAAAAGGCGGGAAGAGACATCGTCGTCTTGTCCTCAACATGGCTGGCGTCCTTTTTCTAGACTCCATGGGCGTCAGCACGCTGAAAAGGGTGTGTTTTATTTCGCTTTCTTTCTTTCTAGTGTTACGGGGATCCACAAAAACGAAATAAAACAGGTTACGGGTTACTTACAAGTCTTTATGTTCAACATAAAAATACTCGTAACAGGGGGTAGAAAACAAAAAAATAGTTACATTTACATATGGCTGAAACACAACATTCTAAATAACCCAATGCTATAAAATTACATCTACTCTCTTCACATACTCAACTCCCAACGGGGGAAAAAAGTAAAAGCACAAGTAAAATTTCGGTCAGCCTTTTTACATAAAAACATAAAATACGTAGGTCAGTCCTCGACAAGTTAAAAAGCTATTGACCCGTGTAAAAATCTCGCACCAACCTTTTACCAACACTGCCCGCTCTCTCTCTCTCTCTCTGCCCGTCTCTGCTGTGTGTGGCGCCGATCTCTCTTCTGTTCGTCTGCTTCTCTCTCTCTCTCTCTCTCTCTCTCTCTCTCTCTCTCTCTCTCGTCTGCTTCTCTCTTCTGTTCGTCTGCCTCTCTCTTCTCTTTGTCTGCTTCTCTCTTGTGTGGGGACTGATCTCTCCTCTCTCCTCTCAGTAGGCGGACTGATCTCTCCCCTCTTCTCTCAGTAGGCGGACTGATATCTCCTCTCTCCTCTCAGTAGGCGGACTGATCTCTCCTCTCTCCTCTCAGTAGGCGGACTGATCTCTCCTCTCTCCTCTCAGTAGGCGGACCGATCTCTCTTCTCTCCTCTCAGTAGGCGGACTGATCTCTGTCCTCTTGCGCTCTCCTATATCGCCATCCTCTCACAACCAACTCACGATCATTTCTACTCACCACAACTCACCTGCAGAGCGAACACCGCTCACCACTAGAGGGGCAGAACTCAACTTCCACTCACTTCAAACCCTCTACTTCAATTTTTATACTGCTTTCGGACTACCAATCCCACCCTCAACGCACCAGCAAAAATCAAGTCTCTCTCAGGTGAGATAATTCCGAAAACCTATTTCCCCATTACACTAGGGATGAGGTGTGTCACCACTGTGGTTTCCTGTCCATGGGCGTTCTATTCAGTTGACCAAAAGCCCATTACGCGCGCTTTATCAAGGCAAAGTTAGGAAGAATGTATATATTTCTAGTGACACTTAAATGACTGCATTGTTTTTTGACAAGCTGCAATGCCAACTGTGACATAGCTTACAAACACACACATGTACTCACGTGTGCGCACACACACACACATACACACACACACTCACACACACACACACACACACACACACACACACACACACACACACACACACACACACACACAAACGCACATGCACAAACACACTTGCACAAACACACTTGCACAAACACACACGTACTCACGCATTTACACACCCACGCACACACACACACACACACACACACACACCACACGCACACGTACTCACGCATTTTCAGCCTCTGGCCTAATCGTATATAAAATTTGTCAGCTGTCAGTTGTCACGCATTTGCATACACACACGCGCTCGCACACACGCACGCACACACACACACACACACACACACACATACATACACACTCTCACATACACACTCTCGCATACACACTCTCACATACACACTCTCACATACCACATACATGCACACACACAGATACACACACATATACACGCGCGCGCGCACACACATACACACCACACACATATATACACATTCACATACACACACATACACACAAACACGCGCGCGCGCGCGCACACACACACACATATACATACACACACGCACATACACGCACACATACACACAAACACCCCACATACGCACACATACACGCACACGCGCCCGCGCGCTGACAGACATATACACACCACACACACACACGCTCGCACTCACGCACGCACGCACACGCGCGCACACACACACACACACACACACACACACACACCACATACACACACATTCACACATACACAGTGCAGCCCTTACACTGACAGAGGCAATGTTGCAGGTGCTGATGGAGCTTCAGGCAAGAGGAGTGCAAGTAGAACTCGTCGGGATGAAAGGTTTGTTTGCTTCAAATGACTTTCAATTGCTAATGTTCATGTTTGTAGAATACTATTCTGTTTTCATCATGGAAATTCAAGTAACCTACATGCAGGTAGGATCGAGAAACTTTTCGCTACTGATGGTGTGCTTTCAATGAATTTATGACTCAGGTGATAATGTTCTGAAGTGCATACCAACAAGAGACAAAAGAACCGTTTGAACTCGATCTACAGCCTCTAAGACATCATTTGCTTTGTGCTCGTGCAAGCATTAAACGCGATTTAGCAAGAGTCATCACCATACCCTGTCTTCCTTTTACCCCGATTTTTTTTTTGTACATCTGTCGTTTCACATCGACTATCAGCATAAAAACAGTATGAAATTCGCCGTGGATGTGCCTAGTTACTATGGCACTTCTTTTCATAGCTCAAAACGCACGCACGTAAGCACACGCGCGCGCGCACACGCATACGTGTATTTACTCACATACGCGCGAATGCACGCACACACACACACACACACACACACACACACAGACACACACACACACACACACACACAAACACACACACACACACACACACACACACACACACACACACACACAGAGTTTTGTGTCCTTGGACACTGACACTCAGACGCATATGCCACAACGTCTATACACGTCTCCTACATCCGTATTTTCAACAACAACAACAACAACGACATCACTAATTACACTCCTACATGCTATTTGTATAAAAAGGATCAAACATGTTGCCATGTGGGTAGAGAAGCACAGTGCTGAGACATCTTCACTGGTGGAGAGGCAGAGGGGACAGGAGATATTCCATATTGCTTATCTCACTCAACTAATCTAACCTTCATCATACTATTGGTGTTGTTCGTGTGATCGAAGGAGCGGAATTTCAGGGGCTGACTTCGTTTTCCTCCATTCCCAGATCACGTGATGGAGACGCTGCGTGCTGCTGACTGCCCGCCTGCTTTGATGGACACGGTGTACGTTTCCCTGGCCCCCCAGTCACGTGACGTAGAACAGGAAAATGGTGTCGTCAACGATGGGGAGATAACTTACTTCTGATGTGACATATGTTTGACAACGTGTACATTTTTTGATCATAGTGACACTTCCCTCGGATTTCTACAGATCATACTGTTGCTAGCTTCAAGACATTTAAACGATGTAAGTTAATCAGTGACACAGTTTATTTACTTTGTAATAAGGTGATTTTGTTCATACGTAGTACAGGAAACCAAAATTCAAATGAGGCTTGACGGCGAGGCAAGAAACGAATGTGGCGAGATCACCCCCTTCCCCCTTTGGAATAAGTTATTCACTTATTATGGCTCCGCCGGCCGTGGATGATAGTGAAATATGATGGTTCTGCCAGCCGTAGATTCATCTAACATTCTATGCCCATGTTTGCGGGTAAAGTGTTTTCCATTGGATGGAGGGAGATTGCTACTGAAGACTCACGTCCGTGCAGAAACTATAAATGTGCCTGCAATCCAGTGCCCGTGCCCGGCAAAAACGATATCAAGACCTAACCCCGCCCCGAGGATTACGCCACTCTTCCGTGCCAGAAGTGACGTCATTCTTCGCGCCAAGATGTTATGTAATCCTTCCTCCCTACCAAAGATTATAAGTTACACAAAGATAGTTCATTAGCTCGTTGTTGTGAGGATCGAGACACGTTGCGCCCCCTAGCGGAAAGGTACATGGGTGAATCAAGGGAAGTAATCACACCCCTTAGTGACATGTAAAATTGCTTGTTTATCTACGCGTTTCTGATGCGTTCCGATCATGTTTGTGAATAAATTTACGGTGTAATGTGTAATAAAATGATTTGCTGCAATAATGGGGGTGTTTTGGCTTTGTTTTTTGTAGCAGGCGTTGTGAAATCGAACTCGCACATAGGCCTAGTTCTACATCATCTAATTTTCATTATTATCGAAGAATGCAAGCTTGTTTATCAACGTATACACCCTTGTGGAATATCTTTAGGAAATGCACAGCAATACATACCTGTCAAGAAGGTGATTTGCGGCCAGAAAGTCATTCGATGATGTGAATTCTGTTACAACATCCGTGTACAAGCGATCAAGCAAGACGGCGAAGAAAGCTGCCTGCTGATTGGAGGATTCTATTCAGGGAACTAATCAGAGGACTGCTTTCATACAGGCTCTCCAAAAGATGTGTAACTATAATCGTTGATTTCACAACGCCTGCTACAAAAAACAATGCCAAAACACTCCCATTATTGCAGCAAATCATTTTATTACACATTACACCGTAAATTTATTCACAAACATGATCGGAACGCATCAGAAACGCGTGGATAAACAAGCAATTTTACATGTCGCTAAGCGGTGTGATTACTTCCCTTGATTCACCAATCACCTTTCCGCTTGGTGCGCTGCGTTTCCGAGCTTGCGACGCGTGAAGCCGTCCGTACAGAACGAATACCGACGATTGAGAAAAAAGGCAGAAGCCTCTTTGAAAGAATACAAATAGGTTTGCTATGGTTGTGCTTGTGATCGAATATAATTGCTTCCCCCCCCCCACCCTTCTTTCTTCCCTCTGGTGCATCAAGAACCGCTGCGACGAAGATTCCCGAGGGAGAGGGGCCCTCGTGTCGTCTGAGCGGTTGAACCACGTTTGACACGCAGCTCGTTCAGTGAGCAGCAGCTGAGACAAGAGTGAAGGACTGCCAGATAAGTTACCTTTTATCGGCTGGCAGGCCATTCGTTCTCTTACATGATTATGATTGATTATGAGTATTATTGTTGTTGCTTGATTTATCCCTAGCGTTAAGGTTGATTCATTCATCCATCACCCTGGCATGGTAATTAAAATCTTTTGACAATTTGACCTATGACCTCACCGTCTTCCTGTCTCATGTTAGTCTTTCATAGAATGACTGTGTGAGAGAGTGTCACAAGTGGATAATAGTGAATTCCCCTAGACCTTTGACCTTTCAGTAAAACGAGCTGGTCCGGCTTGCGACAGGAGTAAAAGGCCACGTTGGCTTTCACCAAAAGTGTTTTGATCAATCCATGGATAGATCAGAAGACTGAATTGTATATATATGCCCAAATACATCCATCATGAAAGAGTCGATCTCGTGACCATCAGACTAACGTGCTGTTCACATATCAAGCTTTCTTTCACATAGTCAGTCAGCTGCAACAATAAAATAAAATCTCGCAAAAATACAATAAAATAAAACAAACGCATGCACGCACGCACGCGCACGCACACACACACACACACACAGAGGGGGAGAGAGAGAGACTTTGACACTTTATTCGTCAGGCAATCTGCCCATAAACGAAACAATTTACAAAATGCTATACTGAACAAAAATTATAACAAAAATCACATTGTTATGCAAACAGGCTGCACATCAATCCCACCCCACCTTCAACACCCGCCCCAAACTAATAAACAAACAAACAAGCAAAAAAAAGCCATTCGATTTATGTAGGAGAGAGAGAGAAAGCTTGCTTTCTCCCACAGTTTTTGTAAAGTACGTAGTAAAAAAATGCACGACGCTAGTGTTCTCTCACAAAAGAAACAAAAAACAAAACTTGAAGCATTTTTTTAAAAGTGTTGCCCCGTGTGAGGATCGAACTCACGACCTTCAGATTATGAGACTGACGCGCTACCTACTGCGCTAACGAGGCTGTGCATTAGACAAGAAACGCACTATATTGCAAACGATAAATCAATAGATCTCCAAACCCGTTTGAACATGCTCTGCGGGATCGCCAGTACCTAAACTTGCTTGCTTGAGTGAATGGTAAAATTCACCACTAAATTCCTTTGCCACAGGTAAAGTCTCACTTGTTGTAACCTAGCTAGATGAGAAATCTTTTTTCAGTTAGCAAATATCCATTCTCGAAGTCTGTATTTTTTCCCCGTACTATGTGGCCAAATCAAGTGCCAGTAAAGAAAAAACTAAGCACTAGGGAGTTTGGCGTTTTGATTTTTACCGACAGCTGTTGGAACTTTTCCAGAAAATAATTTGCTTTGTCCGGGCAGATGTGGTTAAAGAGGTTTCTTTTTTTTACTTCGCCTTTTTTTCTAACTGCTGGTTGTGCCCATGTTTTTGTATGATACGTTTTCTTGTTGCTAGCAAGTTGAAGCTTACGACTTTTTCCTCTTCGCTGTCTCTCCGTATAAAGTATGAATTTGCTAAATCATTTTTGTCAATAGCGCACACTGAATGCATAATGGTATTCAATAGCAAATTACACCACACTGAATTCAAGTTTATCAGCACGCACGCTTGCACACACAGACTCTCTCTCTCTCTCTCTCTCTCTCTCTCTCTCTCTCACACACACACACACACACACACACACACACACACACAAACACAATCACACGCACACGTACACACACACACACACACACACACAAACACAATCACACGCACACGTACACATACACAATCACACGTACACACACACACGAAAAGAGAAGTTCATGTCGCAATGAATTTGTCGCAAAAATTAACTTTGTCTTTCTTAAAACAAAATGTGCACTACAGTGACACTGCATATTGATTACAAGCAGTATGCACTTCAATGGGAAAAAGTCTAACATTCAAAATATCTAAGGAGGTAATATGCACAAATCGTCGAAGAAGACAAAGAAAGAGAAGACGACAAAGGAGGAAGAGAAAAGGAGGAAGAAAAGATCAAGAAGAGAACGAGAAGAGGAGGAGAAAAAAGGAGGAGTGAGAGAAAAGGAGGAAGAGGAGATAAGGAGGAGCATGAACAGGGCCCGTATTCACAACGGCGATTTATCGGCGATTTATTTTAACTCCGATTTAACTCTAAACTCAGAAGATTCCAACTGCCTGTTCCGCTCTCCCTTGGCTGGAAACCATTATATATAGCAAAGCGCAACCTAGGATCCTCTGACGAGCGTACCTTATCTAACCGATCAAGATAACGCGGGGCTAGGGGATAAATCGAGTGTTAAAAAGATAAATCGCCGTTGTGAATACGGGCCCAGAAGAAAAGAAAAGGAGGAGGACAACAACAACAACAACAACCACGTTGCATAAAGCAAGCGGAAACGTGAGCGCCAGGTGCATCCTACTCAAAAGGGCATTTTAAAGCAAAAAAAGGCACACGATGGTTCCACTGTTTTTCTGTTGGCAAACAGTCCTTCAACCTAATGAGTCCCTAATACAGGAACTAATACCACTACAGGTTAAATCATATCACTTTTAGCCATCTACACGTTAGGGAACCGTGTATATAATATTGCTTTGATTTTTCAACTGCATATTTACGGCAATCAATGAAGAAGAAAAACTATCGTTATCCCACCAGTTCAGTTGAAAATTCTTATCTGCTCTTTGCATAACAAATTCAGATAACGTTGTAAACACTAAAAGCAGCAACAGCAGTAACAGCAACAAGAACAGCAGAAGCAGCGGCAGCAGCAGCAGCAAGAACAAGAACAGCAACAGCATCAATCTTCCAGTCCCGACATGGATAGACTCAATACAACTCTTCTTGATAGCATGCATTATCTAAAAATGCAACTGCACGAAAAAGGCTGTTCCCATTGAATAAAACATTGCATAGATTATTAGATTAGCCACATCAGTCATCAATCTGGATATGCCAATTTGCAAGCCTTAGAGCAGGTTAAATTTACACACACACACACACACACGCATGCACACACACACACACACGCACGCACATTCTTTTGAGTTCTGATAAAATGGGGTGATTACTGAAGTATCTTCACGTCTGGCCTTAAAGGTGACTACTTCCTTTGCATCTTTAGTATTGTGTTGCAAATTCCTTAGCTGGAAGAAGTGGATCATCATGGAATTTCTTTTCATAGCAGGATTTGTATTAACACAAGGCAAGTACAGTTACATGTTTATCTCTTCAACTGGAACCTGTTGCTACTGGGCTTTCAAGGTGTTCTCCAGTGGCTGAATTGATTGCACAGCTGATCCTAGTTAAATCTTTGGGCATTTTTGATAGCTAGTCTGGGAGAAACATGTATCTGTAAGGGCAGCTAATGCAATGAGTTTTTGATGCAATTGTGAGAAAACTTTAGCTTGAAATACTAGTCTGCTGTTTTAGTGTCTTGTGCTAGAAGAGACCTGTTAACATAGCCCAATGATTAGATGTGTTAAGTGAAGAAAGTGGAAAATGTGCTGGTTCTATATCAACTTAAGTTTCCATATCCGAGTCTCAAACTGCTTTTCACTGCATCCCCTGCTCACTGAGCCATGTGATCACTGATTTCCCTGGCAATGGCATTCACCCTGGCAATAGACATGTGGGATGACACAGTTGGGCACTAGCAACCATCTCTTCTCCCTGGGGGAATATTCCAGCTTATTGCTGGCTTTGAAACTAACTGCAGTGTGCCAACCTACCCTCTCAGGTGTCCTGTTTTACTTCTGGGTGGGGACAGGCAAAAATTGCTGAGTATACATAAAAATACCATTAAGCTTGACAGTTTACTAAAATCTTTGCTCTGGCAGGTGATATAACATCGATAGTCTCCTGTCTCCAGGCCGTAGCTGTCTTTGAAAAACAATCGGTGAAAAGTTGATCGAGTCTGGGATTTCTGGGCATCAGCCTGCAGACAGTCAGTGTCTCTTACTGATGAGAGGAAAAAAACCCTAACATTTTCTGCAGTTTCATTGCTGAAATTGCCTTGTATTCATTTGATGGTTCCCACCATATCTTCCTGTGTGATTCATAAAATGCAAAGTGGCTAGAAACTCCCTACGCCATTTGTAAGAGGTGAATAACTAGGGCCACCATTACTTGTTTTACTCTAAACTGTTATAGTGATTTTCGTGCTTAATGGCCTTAAATAGCCTAATAAGGCTGATAGGCCATAAAACTCCATCCATCCCACCAGAGTAAAGCCACACGCGGTCTTCAGCCCTTTACACTTCCTGACATTCTCAGGGGGGAGGGCCACATCTGCTGCCTTCATCTCTCTGCACCCCTTATGTGCATCATGGAGCAGAGACTGCCTGCTTCCAAAACTGTTGGGCTTTGGTGTTCAGGCTGATCAAGATGATCTCAATCGCCTCTAATGATTTTGTAGTCATGGTTACCTGCAAAGTCTCATGCACGTACATATAAACAACATCAGTTTGGGCAATAACATCTTTATTACACATTTTATGATAAGACCAAATAAAAAAAGTTGTGCTTACGGTAACATGACAAAAATAAAGAAAATAGGTCAGCTCAAACTTTTTTTCTTTAGCAGTGGCCAGATTAAACATAAAAATAAGTTTTTCAATAGTGCTCATAAGACTGGGAAAGAGACAGCATAACAGGGGGTAACAAAGTTCAAGGTTGGCAGAAAAAAAGGATTGTTTGGGTTACCGTAACCACAACTATTTTTTTTTGGGGGGGGGGTCTTAATGAAACATAAAACAAGCATTTGAAACCGACCTGTCCAAGTCTCTGAAAGTATATATTCCGAAAGGTAATGCTCCTCATATGACACTTAAGCTGCCCTTTTCAGTCTAACCATTACATCCCCATCACTCGTGAAATGTGATCTTGCCTATCTCGTACACAGCAAAGGACTTTTTCCTGGGCTGCATCTTTCATCGCAGTACAAGACTGGGTCAGACACAAGAGGTTCTCTTAGGAAAAGTCTTGATGGACATACCCTTGCCCAAACGGGCAACCACATTTTTCTTGGATTTATTTTAGAATCGAAGCATACGATGGCTTGAAAACTGCAATTCAGTGACATGACTTTAGCATTGAACAAGTATACCATGGTTTAACACAATTATTTAGTAAGAGATGGACTTTTATTTGACTAGTGTGATCACTGTAGCAGGGTCACACATTTGCTTAAAGTGAATTTTAAAGAATTTGTCGGACCCAGCAATATTCGTCCCCCCCCCTTCCCGAATATCATCCCAGATCAAATGCGGATGAATCGGTGTAAAAGACTTGGAGCAAACCATTTCAAACGCTTTGTTTTATGATAAATGGAACAAACATTGAGAAATGGGTTCAAAGTTATAAATCTATGAACTGACTGCATTCACATATGCAAGTCAAAAATAATTGCTTAGTTAAAAAAATTGATTAAATATTTTTTGCAGTGCCTTTCCTTTCCATCCTGTCTGGACAATAAAAACATTTCATAATACTGTATGGTTAAAACATGGATGATAAAAGACTCGTACTTTGTTTCCTTCTTTGACCTCAGGAGGAGAAGGAAACATAAAGTACAAGTATCACAGGTTCTGATGATGATTTCATAAGGACATAAGGCACGCAGATAGTGGAATACAAGTGGAATACAATTAAAATACTGAACAGGGGACCCTCGTTGTCTCGAAGCTTTGTAAAAAAAACAATCACTGGGCTATGAAGACATACACACCCTCACTTTCAAGCATAAATATTTCTTAATACTGCATGGTCAAAAGCTGGGGTTGACTAGAGATTTCATTGTAGCACCAGGGTCAAACACAAGTGCACAAGAGGGAGGTTGTACAATAGCTATGGAGCTATACAAGATTTCATTGTCACCAATTTCAAATCTGCATAAATTGCAGAAAACACTAAAATATGACCCATTTTCACTAACCGAGTCTTAAATTGCATACAGCAAAAATGCAGGAGAATTCTCTATATATATATACTGAGCCCATTTTCACCTTTCAAAGTAGATGACAATTAAAATCTTTTGTGATTTAAGATTCAGTTTCTGAAAATGGGTCACAAATAAGAATAATGGTAGCTGGAAGATTCAAGGTTTCGGTCAGTTAATCGTCCGTGACGGTGTCGTCGTCAGCAGGGAATTTGAAGTCTTCATCCGAGCTGTGGTCATCGGTGGTGAAGTCCACAGCGGACAAATCAGTAGTCAGGTCATAGCTGGAATCCCATTCTGGCTCGGATTCATCCAATTCTGGCTCGGGTTCAGGAGGATTGTTGTTTCTCCTCAACACTGCAATGATATCCCTGCTTCTGCACATCCAAGTAAGCAACAAAGCACTCGCACGTAAAACATGTGGGTTAGAGTAGAACTGTTCTCCTTATTGCTGTAATGCCTACTTGTAGTGCTTACTATCATTGTGCAAAGAAACTGATAAAACAAGTGTCTAATATATTTTTTTTTCTTCCACAGGCTTGACCACCAACCGGACAGTCAAAAAACAAAAACCAAAGACATGTATCTTCCAATAAATGAACACAAAACAAAAACAATTATCCAGCGGTATCAATAGTATAAATACATCTCAGTTTTAAAACGCTGACAAACTTACGCTCGAGACGAACAGTCAGAGATGGACAATACTCGGGTTCACCTGCCTGTCGTTTGTATTCTTGAACTGCAAAAAAAGTGCGTTGGTAAAATGAAATATAGCCACCCACAACCACCTCGAAATGGTGTAAAACGTGGAGTAAATGTATAAAATGAAGCCATGTTTGTGTTCTTTATTTCCAGGATATGTTAGTCAAGTCTCCTTGAATAAAATGTTCTGTTACCAAACATTGAGAAATTATTGCTTTCTTCTATTACAAATTTCACATATGAACATGCTTTTCCTCAAGTACAGTCACAACAGAATGGCCAAGCAGGCCCCCTTCCCTTCCTTTCATGATTCAGTGTCCTCACTCTGTGTTCACATTTGAATACATACATTTGCACACAGTGATACATACAGGGATCTTCCTTTGCAGGAGAGGGTGGCCGTTTCCGGCGAGCAACCTGTAAGATTGTCAAGATGGATCTAATTGCATGCATTCAAGGCAGACAGGATGTAAAATGTTACAATACAAATGCACAGATAAAATGCTGTATGAAGAGCAAAATCTGGGAGCTGACTCAAGAATACAATTACTCAAGAATACAATTACCCATGAATATGTGGGTTCGGGGTAAGAATTAAGGCCACAAGTCGTTCTCATTTATGGCTATTCCCTAGGTACTGTGAAAAAGCAAATCTGTTTTAAACGTGTGTGTGCAAACCATCCCACCTCAAAGACTTCTTAAAGTACAGAGTAGTATAAACCTCCATTTTTTAAGGGGACAGAGAGATGTTTTAAATTGTAATGATGGAAAATAGGGGTCAAATCATCCAGTACGTGCGTGACCAAACAACTATGATGATGAATCTTTTTTAACATTAGGATTTGGTGTATCAGCTGGACCTGTTGGCAACTGAACAAGGCAATTAAGTGCTGTTGTTCAGCCCCAACTCGGAAAAAGCTATTTTCCATCATTACACAGACCTTCCGCTTGGGCTGGTCAGTCACAGTGGGCCGGCTTGGGGGCTCCGGGGGTCGGGATGCACGCTCAGCTTTCTTTTCGGCCAGCTCAGCTTCCATTTTGGCCAGCATCTTTTCTCTCTCCTTGTTTTTCTCTTTGGTCTGACGCGTTTTAAATGCGCGCTGCCACCGACGATCCTCGTCGACTGGGCTCTCAGGAGACATAATTTTGGGCATCTGAGGATGGGAGAAATGAAGTCAGAGAAGCAGAAACAGTATGATGTGCAGCTGGAGTGGCTCAATGATGTGATGATTCTTGCAAATGTAGGTAGAGCAAAATGCATAGTAGCTACAAGGGTCACTCCAAAAGTAATGCCTCCTTTTTCTTTCCAAGAAAACTACAACAGATACAGGGAGCAGAATTATACTGTTGGACAGAGCAAGTTTTCAGCTACAAAACATTTTCCTCATTTTGTTCACCAATGAACAAGAGCTTGCATGCCACTATCGTAAAAATCCGCTCCAGTGGTGGCAACCCACTTTTTCACAGCAGCTATGACTGCATCCTTGTTGGGTAAATGTTACCTGCATATTCCATCTTTTATCAGCCTGAACAGATGAAGGTCAGAAGGCGCCAAATCTGGACTATATAGTGGGTGTGGTAGGACAGCCCAGCCAAAATTTGCAACGTGATCCATGGTCTTTTGGAATAGGGAAAAAAAGTGAGAAAGTAGATTGCCTCTGCTGGTGCAGAGCTTGCATGTTCTTGGTGACAGGATGATGTGCGAGGCGCAGTGCCTTGGTTCTATCCCTAGGATAGGAAGAATCTGGGTTTATTAAAATATGTGGAAAAACAGCATTTTGTGGTTGAAACGTTGCTCTATCCAATGGTGTACTGTGCTCACTGTATCTGTTACAATTTCCATGGAAATAAATAGGCATTACTTTTGGAGCAACCCTCATACACTAGCATTCCCCAAGTTGTGCAGGCTCCTCTGTGCAGTACATCTTCACTGTTGGATCTTACCTCACTACAGGTGCATCACTCCGCAGTGTCAGGCTGACATCTGTCTTGACTAGAGGTTGCATAGTGTGGCATCGCATTGCCAATACAGTGGGCAAGAGCAGACAAAATTGATAAATCTTGAGAAATTGTGTTGAGACACTAATGCCTCATCATACCCTGTCTAAAAAGTAAGACTTCAATGGCTGTTCCAACATCCAAAAGCATGAACAAGATGACCAAACATGACATTGTATCAGAAGAGCCCTTCAACAAAGTTGGGAACTATTAGTATTTTCCAAATGCAGGTAAATTGGATTTTCTCTGTGGGTCTGCTCACTTTTAAGTTACACGCAAGCCTGGAGGTCAAGATGACGGAGGTTTTCTGTACATGTCGGCTGCCACTAGGCGTATTTTTGTCATGTGTACTTTCCCCTCTGCTGGCTTTCTACAGCCAACTGCCATCAATTCATTTTCTTCGCTAAATGGATTTACGTCTGAGAATCTTGTAGCAGAGCATTCTAAAATTTACAAAAGATAAATAGAAAAAAAATCTGATAACTTCACAACTGACCCTAATGCGAGCGCCCTCCAGATACAGCTGGGGTATGAAATCCTCAACGGGGACCAAACATTTATTCGCCAGACAACTGGAAAGACAAATGAGAGCTATTTCAGTGATTTGCCCATCAGCCAAAAGCAAATCATGCACGATCTAATCAATGGCACATGAATCACAAGCACTGGTAAATAAAAATCACTACACTGACTACAAATAAATATGACATGCAACAACCACTGTGCCAAGTAATGATAGAAAATCTGGAGCTACACTCTCATTCATTATCCAAAAACACACGTAGAGGTCGGGCAGGGATGGTACATTGTAGGCCTGCAGTGGGTTGGAGGTCGGAATAGACCCACCATGTCTCCCTATGCAATTTCTAACAGACAAATAAAGGGACATAATGAATATTTTTAGGTGCTCAGTTATTGGCACCTTAGCTAGTTTTCTTTTTTTTTCTTTTCAAAATTTTTCAATTTTAATTTTATTAATAGGGATATCATGACTTGATTTGCATTTACTCAAAACAATTCCAGTGATTTTCGTGCTTGACCTTACATAGCCAACAAGGGCTGATTGGCCATAAACTCCATCCATCTATTAGCACATTGTAATGCAATTTCATGTGGCTATGCGCCAGCGTTGGGTTGGAAAATTCCTGTGAGTTCAAATCCACTTGCTGCCGGTACCGGCAAGTAAAAATGTTCTCGGGCGAGATAAAACTGTTGAGTCACTCACCCAATGAAAAAATATAAATATATGGGGAAAAAAACCCACTCCCATGCTGTTTGCAACTGCCATACTTATTTCTTCAGCTCCCTGACTTGATTACAACAGCAGTGATGTCTGCCGCCTTTCTCATTATGTGATAACATGCCGCAGTGATTAATCAAATAGTTGTAACTTGTAGAATTTTCAGGATACAAACATGTTGGTCCCATTGGAAAGCTTAAACTCTCAGCTTCCAAATGATACCAGCAGCTCCAAAAAGTAGAAAACGGACATATGACCCGTTTTGTGATGCCGTCAAATTTCTGTTTTAATTGTTTGACAGTGTCATTTGATGATTCGATACACTCAATAGTTGGGCCAATATCTAGCTAACCTCCATGTGTTTAAATTTTCTCTCAGGACAACACGGTGGATCTATTCTAACCCCCAACTCACATGGGGCTGAAAGCTCCATGACCAATGGCTTGCTATTGATGAATTGGTGATCTAACAGTAGCCTTGTATGGGATTGCGCAGACATGGTCCAACACAAGCATTTGCCCGACTGCCTGGGGCAACCAAATGTTCTCTTTGGGCAAGGAAAAGTCGATGTAGACTTGCCTTCACAGGCAAAAACACTTTCTTCTGATTTGATTTGGAATTACCATACAACAGCCTGAAACCTATGTGATGAATATCATCTCTGGCATTACCAGCAAAAATAGTGATAGTGTATACATCATCAATGTTAAGCACATTTTCAATGTAAGAGACACTGATGTTTGACTGGTGAGATTATTGTGGTGGATCAAAAATTGTTCAGGCTAGTATATTTTGCTTTTAGGCAAGTGAATTTGTAATCTTCTTCCACTTGCCTGAATGGGCAAGTGATTTAGAGAAGTTGTCTGACCCGTGTGTGTGTGTGTGAGTGTGTGTGTGTGTGAGTGAGAGAGGCAGAGTGAGGGTGGGGGAGAGAGAGAGACAGAGAGAGAGAGAGAGAGAGAGAGAGAGAGAGAGAGAGAGAGAGAGAGAGAGAGAGAGAGAGAGAGAGAGAGAGAGAGAGAAGCTGGAGGCCTTGCTAATTACCTCTGCACCCAGCAGGCTTTCACAAGAGGCAGGTTGCGCCGAATAGCAGTGACCTGTGTTCTCTTCAGTCCTTCTTTGAACACCACATGGGTGACTTCCTTGATGAAGCCACGCACTGTGCGTGCCCCGTTCTCCTCCATCTCCCAAGCCACTCCAGAGCTGCAGTCAAATGCTCCCGAGCGGCAGTCCACTACAGCCACTACACCTGGTGGTAAGAAAGTAAGGGAATAAATGACTGAATGAGAATCAGGCATGAAAATGCCTATGTAAAGCAAGGTGGATAAGTGCATGAGGAGACAAAGTACTCAACAATCAATTGTCTGCAAGCAATACATGAAGTATCAATACTCATCTATTAATCATTTAAAACATTTCAAGCAAAGAATTCTAACCAACTTGAATATATATCTAAGCAAAATGATGCAGCTGATCCAGAGAGTTTATGAAGTGAGGTGTACAAACAACTTTGATGCACTCTTAGCACAAGATGCCGGGGAGAGCTAGAGAATGAAAAGATGAGAAGGCTGGGATTGATAATCTTGGCTAGAAGATACATGCAACAAAAACACACATACACACCAGAGGACAGACTGACAGAAAAAAGGAAATTACAGAGATATATAAAAAGTATAAACAAATGCAGAAAAATCATCTGGCAGATGGGAGCGGGTTCACACAGACTTACCTTTCAAAATGTCACNNNTCTTTAAAGTTATCCAAGGAAGCAAAGGGGCATGCTAGCCAGGCAGCCAAGGAATCAGCATCTACAGAGGAGGCATTAGCTTCTTCCTGCAGGGATTTCAGGGTGAAAATCTTTTGAGATTGAGTCGGTGTAAGTGGGTGCGGGTCTTCATGGTCTGACATTGTACGCCTGGTAATGGGCTGTGCTGGCTTTGCAGACCGTGCTCCCCGTTTTCTTGTCTTCCTCCCCGGCATGCACGAACAAATGTAAATAAATAGTTACGGACCTTGAACGATGATATGCGTTCTTGATACCGCCTCTTGTGGTGAATAGATGATGTGATGAATGGATGATCTGCAGGGGAGAGGTTGAAACATGCATAAGCAGTCGCCTAAGGTAAGGCATGAGCAACCGCTCCCTCCAAGTTGCAGGTAGCACATCAAAGCGTCAGCATGCGGTGTCCTCCTTGTTAACAGCTCCTCCCCCCCTCTCTCTCTACCAGAATGGCTCACAATTCACATGGCAGAGAGATGGCAACATGGGAAAGGATACTGTACAATGACAGAAGGGTCCTGTTGTAGGCACTGTGCACTCTTACACCGTAAGAGACATGGCACATGACAACAGTATTCCCTCCCAACATGAAAAACAGACAGACAAAACATAACAAAACGTCGAAAAGTCACAGTCAGGCAAGTAGAAAATCAGCTAGGATAATTTCCTACATATATAAGCACATGTTCCCGCGAGGGGAACAAGGTTATAGAAATTACGTAAACGAGGCGAAATACTAATCCTTCCCTCTCACAGAAGAATAAGCGAAGCAGCAACGACAGGAATATGACATGCCCTCACGCCCCCATTGCGACCAGAGAAGAACACGCGGGCGAAACAAGAGCACGGGAGGCCTAGACCTACCGCACAATGAAAAGCCACACACGCGAACCTATCTAGGAGGGCACATCATAGTTCTGCCGGCGCAGCATTCAAAGTTTAAAAACTTAGACGAGTACGGTGGGAGAACACGTCGTACCATGAGCGCAAGAGTACAGAACATGCAAGCATGTAGATGACAAAAATGAAGCACGTGGTAGAGTATGCGACGCGTCCTCATATACAAAAAAACGATAAAGAGAAGAAACACAGGACATAGAAAGCAGTGCGACAGTGGTCAACCGTGACAGGACAAAAGTCAACCATGACGGGACAAACGTCAACCGGCACAGGACCCCTGAAGCACTCTGTATGGCAAAAGTGTAAAAACTCCGGTACATGCGCCGCGAAGCTTGTAGACGCCATGCGGCCGAATTCAAAAGTCGGGGCGCAGCAGCAAAGTTCATGTAACACGGAGGAAGTGCAGTCGCACGAGAAGCAAGCAGCAGGCGAATTAACGCGCGCGAGCAAGACGTGAGAGGCACTTCAAGGTGTTGTAACTGTAGGGATAACAACTTCGTCTAAACGGGGAATTTACTCGACCCGATAAACGAGTAGGCAATGTGCAACAAACGCCGACTCAGCATGCGTCCAAATGCAAAAGTATGAATCTAACTCCGCCGGGGCGAGCTGCGAAGTCGTTCAAATACCATGCGATAAGGAGACAAGGCATGAGACGAACATTTGTAAATCACTGCATAGGCACAGTGACGAAAATGGAAGTGTGCAGGGCCGGAAATTTGCCGACGACGCCATTTGTCGCAGGGCGCGAGTTGTGAACTCATGGACTCACCACGTGTGGTGGGAGTGTGCGTACAGCAAAAGACAGCTCACCTGCGGTTTGCTCCGCTCTCAGCAGAGCTGCCACGGCGTGGCATTATTGCCCGTGTGGGCCGACATACTCACCTAGTGTCGGTGAGTTGATGTGGCCCTGTTGAGACGCAGTCGAACTTGGTAGTGAACTGTATCTCATAGGCAGGCAAATGGCGAATTGTGTTGTCCCCAAACATCACGGGCTTTTTATACGACCCCGCTGACATACTACAACCAATGAGCTATCAGGTAACAGATAAACGTTGCTAACCCGAGTCATTGGGAGTTAACGCCCCTTTTGCGTCTATCCCTACGACAATTCTACCAATCAAAATGGACCTCATGCACATATCGAGGCTCTGGGAGTTACTTCCCTTGTTTGTGGGACCAGCCCGGGCATCTTTCAGAATGCCGAGTAACAAGCGCTGTGCTTGGGGACAAAGTTAAACGGATGATAGATTCCCTGAACGCTGTGTTGGCGTCAAATTCATTCCATTTGTGAAACCGGGAAAGTATATGTACCATCTAGATCGTTGCCTTTGCTGGTTAAAAGCCTGCAATCGCCCAGCAAACTAGCTGAACGTAGACACAATCACGTGGCACTGTTGTAGTTGTACATTTGCCTTACACAGTGCTCGAAGTGGAGCGCCTAATGTAACAGCGTTGTTGTGATATGTTTCTACCCGCAAATACACAGCAAATCATTCAGGTGTTGTGATACGTAATCCCTGGTCAACAGGTGTTTACACGTAAATTGCCGCATCGCGTGTCTGTGACTGTCTCCCTGGCCTGTGTTGTGTGGTGTGTAGCTGGTCTGTGACTCACTGACTGTCTCCTTGTGTTGTGTGGTGTGTAGGTCTGTGACTGTCTCTATGTGTTGTGTAGTTCTGTGACTGTCTGTCTCCATGTTTTGTGTGGTGTGTAGGTCTGTGACTGTCTCCATGTGTCGTGTGGTGTGTAGGTCTGTGACTGTCTGTCTCCATGTGTTGTGTGGTGTGTAGGTCTGTGACTGTCTGTCTCCATGTGTTGTGTGGTGAATAGTATTATATATATTATAAAATATTTTTTTTATTCTTATGTGTTCATTATTTTGATTTTATTCTTTCTTTTATTTTTAGTTTTTGTTTTGCAAAAATGCTGTACTGCAGGTATATTTCAATTTTTCACACAAGTCCACACACATCATATAGTGACACATAGGCAAACCAGTTCTCACAGTTAGTCACTTAGCACAATGTTGATCAGCCATGCAAATTGTTGTTTGAAGTTAACTGCCACTAGTTATTTCCAAGGTGCTTTGTACTCCTCTGGCACTTTTTGTATTTCAATTTGCACCAGCTCAAACTTTGAAACACAAGGAAAAAAAATTTGAAAGATACCTGCAGTACAACATTTTTTTCCAACTGGCTTTGTGTGTGTGTAAATCTGTACTGTTTGTTGTTCTATTTTGTTTCAACATGCACATCCATGCATTAACCAAGTAACCAAGTACATGTAACAAAGAGGTATATATTATGAACAGTTTTCTTGTTTTTTATTTTTCTTCTGGGACACTCAATAGTCATGCACAAAAAGTTGCAAAACAAAAAATAAAAATAAAAAAGAATAAAATCAAAATAATGAACACATAAGAATAAAAAAAATCATTAATAATATATATAATACTATTCACCACACAACACATGGAGACAGTCACAGACCTACACACCACATGGAGGCAGACAGTCACAGACCTACACACCACACAACACATGGAGACAGACAGTCACAGACCTACACACCACACAACACATGGAGACAGACAGTCACAGACCTGAGGCAAATAGCTATTATCTGTTACCTCTGATTTACTTTTACAACATAAAACAAAAAAGTTTTTTCTGATGGCAAATTTGTGGTGGAGTTTTAGAAGAGTCAGCAGTTTCTACACTTGTTTGAACATCATTTCAAATACAGCATAATGATAGAGTTGCTGAATGATCCCCTTATGTCAGGATCTACTGACTGCTAGGCTCTTAGTGTTATACCAATAACATGGCCAAGGTTGGTCGAGCTGTCAGATGCTACCAATTGGGCAATGGGCTGCCTCATGTCATTTCAGACCTTGCTTCTGTGCCCTGGCAGAAAAATTAACTTTAAAATTAGGATTTTGATTTTTTTCCCCCTTCTTCTGTGATTAAATGCATTTATAAGTTATCAGTTAGTTTCTATGTTTTCTATGAGATAAATCATACCAAAATGTGTCTTTTAGCTTGGGGTCTACACACCACACAACACTTGGAGACAGACAGTCACAGACCTACACACCACACAACACATGGAGACAGAAAGTCACAGACCTACACACCACACAACACATGGAGACAGACAGTCACACACCTACACACCACACAACTCATGGAGACAGAAAGTCACACACCTACACACCACAACACAGGGAGACAGACAGTCACAGACCTACACACCACATGAAGACAGACAGTCACAGACCTACACACCACAACACAGGGAGACAGTTCCAGACCTACACACCACACAACACATGGAGAGAGACAGACACAGACCTACACACCACACAACACATGGAGACAGTCACATACCTACACACCACAACACATGGAGACAGTCACAGACCTACACACAACACATGGAGACAGTCACAGTCCTACACACCACAACACATGGAGACAGTCACAGACCTACACACCACAGAACACATGGAGACAGTCACAGACCTACACACCACAGAACACATGGTGACAGTCACAGACCTACACACCACTAAACACAGAGAGACAGACAGTCACAGACCTACACACCACACAACACAGAGAGACAGACAGTCACAGACCTACACATCATTTTTGAAGTGCTGCAAGAACAAAACAAACAAACGAAATGCTTTTCCCCCTTACTCTGATTATTCCTTGTTTCGGAGACGACTGTGATTTTGACTTTTGAGTAGGCCTACACGAACACACAAGCTCAATACAGCCGGCAACAAGTTCGCCAGGTGGGACAGTGAAATAGATCTATTTCACTCAGACTGTCAATCAATGTAGGGCAACACACTTATTTTTTAAATCAGTGATTGATTAAATCATCATATTTTTGTGACACTGAGACCAGACCATCAAAGCAATTAGCACTAGGCCTTGAATCAAATCGTCGTACGAGATCTTACGTTGCTGCAAATGTACAGCACGACAACAGTGCCACGTGATTGTGTCTACGTTCAGCTAGTTCGCTGGGCGATTGAAGCTGCGAAGGCAACCATCTAGATAGCACATATACTTTCCCGGTTTCACAAATGGAATGACTTTGACGACAACACAGCGTTCAGGGTATCTATCATCCGTTTAACTTTGTCCCCAAGCACAGCGCTTGTTACTCGGCATTCTGAAAGATGCCCGGGCTGGTCCCACAAACAAGGGAAGTAACTCCCAGAGCCTCGATGTGTGGATAAGGTCCATTCAACATGATCAGAAGACCATTGAGAGTAAAAAGAGGCGATTCTATTTCACTCCAATTATTTATCCCGATAGATAAACACAAATTTGGTGTTCTAATAAAACTAATCTATGAGATTTTCAGGAAATCATTTGAGAACTACTTTTAGCGCGAACGTGTCTATAAGGTTGTAAACTGCCTTGCGCACGTGCGATTGTGTATACAGTAGTCGCCGCTTATTAAAAACACATTGGGACCGAACAAAAGTGTTTTTAATAAGCG
The DNA here is from genome assembly GCA_034096865.1 of Theodoxus fluviatilis. NCBI lineage: Eukaryota > Metazoa > Mollusca > Gastropoda > Cycloneritida > Neritidae > Theodoxus > Theodoxus fluviatilis. The sequence goes on from JAWQFJ010001650.1 coordinate 72,411, forward strand.
GCGTTTTTATTAACCGGCACTTCCCGCTTCACCAAGCCGTTGCGTTTCTTCCACCTGTTAAACCACCCATTTGTAGCTTTGAATTCGGAG
>JAWQFJ010001650.1:77500-113022 GCA_034096865.1 Theodoxus fluviatilis
ACACACCCACCCACCCCACCCACCCATCCCCCACCCCTCCCCCACCCCCCGCCGGCTCTCTTGTTGGGAAACATGTGCGAGAGCACGGCATAAGCTTAGATATGTCATTTCCAACTGCAGCAGGCCTCGTTAGCGCAGCAGGTAGCGCGTCAGTCTCATAATCTGAAGGTCGTGAGTTCGATCCTCACACGGGGCACTTGCTTTTTGCTGTTACCAGTTGTATCAATCATAGTCTCACATAGAGACGCTCATTGCGCGTTTTGTCCCACTTCACAACGTTATAATGCTCTCTCACCAAATGAAAGAACATTTTCTGACATCATTTCGTTTGCAAGCCAGTTTCGCTTTCAAACACTTCGCAAATTGTCTGAAGTGCAACAATAAGGGAGCTCCCCCTCTTGTGAAAACGCCTGTTTGGCAAGTTTCAAAAGTCAGATAACACCAGCGTCCTACGTCGACACACCAATATCAGTGCAGCACTTACAGGCAGAAGTCAGACAGATCCTGCCTCATGTAAACAAGTATGTGTGAGAGGCTCCTAGGCATCACGTGATGTCCTCGTAAATGGCTTACTGCAGGAAATGACTGTCAAGTGAATGATGGGACTTAGGCAACGCATGTATGTGTCATGTCACCATTACTCCACAATACTGTTCAGCCACAGATTGCTAGCATAAGGACAGTCTGGCGCGTTGCGGGGTTAGAAGTCATGTTCTAAGAATGATACAGTTTTGAAGACTTAATCAGAATACAATTGTCTTGATGGCTATTAGATAGTTCTTTTCATTAGATAAGAATGCTAAAGTATGAATGGTTTTGGTTTAGATTGAATCAGTTGAACTCTTGCAGAAAGCCTTTGTTTAAAGTATGCGAGAAGAAAATATATTCGGCATTAAAGAAATGTTTTTAATGTTCTTCCATACTCATGAAAGAAGATACACATAAGATTCCCCCCCCCCCCCCCCTGGGCAATTGTACATGAAAACTATTAATAAAACAAGCTTTTGATTAATGAAAACAAAACCTTTTTTCTTGTTGTGATTTAATAAACAAAGAATCCTTTCAGCACAATTTGAGAAATGAAATATTCAAAACCGATTTCAAACAATTTTGGAAGTAACTGCGTGACATTTCTAAACACAAGATCTGAATGCATCTGCTCTGCCGTGTGCGTACTATAAAATTAAATATCAATTGATCATCTAATAATCTTCTCTCAGTATAAACCAGACATTAACATAAGTTATATCGCAATTTTCTAATCTTGACTAACATTTCATACATGCTACGTTTGTTGTTCAACAAATCATAACTTTTTTCATTTGTGTTAATTTAATACATACCCAAAAATGTGACATCAGACTGTCACTCACCAACAAAAAACGAAAATGGAGATTTTGGCAGACAAGACAAAGCACCTCATTTCTCTCTTGTGTAATTGTTATATGCTATAGCACAATAAATTATGTTGCATAGTATTACATAGAGGGTAGAATTTCTGTAATACTATGCTCTGATCACAGTTATAGCATCATCAGTAATGGAATGAGCGTCCATGTATCACACTCCTCATCCAAATCTTTGTATATTGTCCGTCTGTGACCAGAAAGCTTATGCTTTTAATATTGTAGTCCAATGTTATCGTGTGTTATTGATCATAAACAGTTATGTGTACCCTGAAGACTTGATATGTTCCTACTCAAGGCTATTGGGGTGTGGGTGGGGGTAGGTGGGTGTGTGTGTGTGCGTGTGCATTTGAATGTGTATGTGCATGTCTGTGTGTATATGCGTGGTTGTGGGTGTGTGGGTTCAAACCTGTGTGAATATGTGTGTGTGCGTGCATGGTGTGCACGCACGCGCGCGCGCGTGTGTGTTTTTTGTTGTGTGCAAATGCGTGAGTACGTGCATGTGTTTGTGCAAATTTGTGTGCATGTGTGTGTTTTCGCGCGGGCGCGCGCACGCATGTGTGTACATGTGTGTGTGTTTGTGTGTACGCGCGAGTACATGCGTAGGTGTGTAAGCTATGTTACGGTCAGCATCGCAGCTTGACAAAGAACAATGCAGTCAGTCATAAGAAATACACACGTCGCAGCTTGACAAAGAACAATGCAGTCAGTCATAAGAAATACACACATTGCTTCCTAACTTTGCCTTGATAATGTGCGCGGAATGGGCTTTTGGTCAACTGCATTGAACACACACATACACACACGCACACCCATACACGCACACCCATACACGCACGCACACCCATACACGCACGCACATACACATACACGCACGCACACACACATACACGCATACACACACACATACACGCACGCACACACACACACACACATACACACACACACACGCATACATGAAGAGAGAAGTTTATGTCACAGTGAATTTATTGCAGAAATGAACTTTTTCTTTCTTTAAACAAAATATATACTACACAGTAACACTGCGTAACAATTACAAGCACTATGCACTCCAATGGAAAAAAGTCGAACATTCGAAATATCTAAGGGAGCAATATGCACAAATCGTCGACGAACACCAAGAAGAGAAAAAAGACTAAGAAGGAGAAGGAAAAGACAAGACAGAAGAAAAGATAAGGAAGATTAAGAGAAGAGGAGAAAAAAGAAAGAGAAGGAAGAGAAAAGGAGGAAGAGGAGATGAGGAGAAGCATAAACAGAAGGAGATGAAGAAAAGAAGAAAAGGAGGAGGAGGAGGAGAAAAGCAGGAGGAGGACGAAAAGGAGGAGGACCACAACAACAACAACAACAACAACAACAACCACGTTGCCTAAAGCAAGCGGAAACGTGAGCGCCATGTGCATCCTACTCAAAGGGCATTTTTAAGCAAAAAAGGACACACGATGGTTCCACAGTTTTCCTGTTGGCAAGCACAGTCATTCTGCCCAGTGAGTCCACTAATACAGGAACTAATATCACTACATGTACAGCTTTAATTATATCACCGTCTTTTAGCTATCACCTCGTTAGGGAACCCAATTATATACTATTGTTTTGACTTTTCAACTGCACATGTTCATAGAAATGCAATGAAGAGGAAAAACTATCATTATCCCACCAGTTCAGTTAAAAATTCTTATTATGCACTTTATATAACGACTTCAGGGAACGTTATAAACAACAACAACAGCAGCGGCAACAGCAACAACAGCAGCAACAACAAGAACAGCAACAGATTCAGTTTCGCAGTCCGCAGTCCCGACATGGATAGACTCAAGACAACTCATTTTGATGGCATGCATGATCTCAAAATGGGACAGCACTAAAAAGGCTGTTCCCATTGAATAAAAATTGCATAGATTATTAGATTAGCCACATCAGTCATCAATTTGGACATGCCAATTTGCAAGCCTTGGAACAGATTTTCATGACACAACTAGGCCTACACATATAACATTTACAACTGGAGAAGATATTAAGTAAGCCCCCTACGAGTAAAGTGCTGAGTATTTGATAAATGGAGGCTTGCTGAATTCTAAACCTGGAGCTCTGCGCTCCAAAGTGCAAGTTCAAGCCGCTTTGGTGCAGTTCCAAGACTTGAGCTGGTCGATTGCCTTCAGTGTCTTGGGAGTCTGCATCCAGTCCATCATCTTCTTGACGGACACGATGTAGACGTCTGGCAGAGCCAGGATCTCGTCGATGAAAGTGTCCATGGCTTGGAGGAAGCCCGGGTACTCGAACCATGCAGCTTGCATGTTCAGTCCATACGGCACCTTGCCGTTGGTGTAGAAGTCATAGAAATTGTTCTTCAAATACGCCACGGCTTCCTCCTCGGTCTGGGGGATGTTCAGGCAGCCATCCACAAAGGCGCATGGGTACTCGTTTTTGTAATCGATCTGGACGTTGACGGGAACCTCCCAGAAGCCCGGGTGGGAGCTGTTCGCACCGGGGCAGGGGGGGATCATGCAAGTGTAGGGCCAGCCGAAGTCGAGAGTGGCAGGCCAGACCTTGCTGTCGCCAAGATGGCGTCTGCCGTAAGTGAGGGAGATGTCGTACAAGTAGCCGAGGCCCTTGAGAACGTCAGGCTGCGCGTCTCCTGCTGTGACCAGGTCAGGGGACCTCCAGCCCAGCACGTCTTCGTAGCGAACCTTGCCCAGGGTCACGATGTTGTCGCGCTGCTCGCTCGCCTCTTTCTGCAGGAAAGGATGCAGGAGTTGTTTTTAATGAGTGATATATTGATAGTTTTGCTGTAATTTCTGAGTCCTGTAGTATTGTTTGCTTTGGCAAATGTGTATCATAGTTTACGATGAGCGTGGATGAAAAATCAAATAACGTTCCCCTTGACGAATGAAGTCGTTATTTCGACATTGAGTCAAAGTGACCTTCAGGCTAAGATTGATTCAAGCAACATCTGCATTCTTAATGATATCATCTGTATGCAAAAGAAAAATCGGTTGCGGTATTACAATGATTTGTAAACAAAAATAATTCATTGAATTGCTTTAATCAATTAAGTCGCATGATAATGATTCGGTTCAATATTGTTCCACATTAATGTCGACATTTTTGCAAATAAAATTTACAAACTGCCTTTCATTTCTCTATTTTGAAGAGTACTCGATAATCCCTTGATGGTCAAATGAAGAATATGGGATTTTGTTCCGAACATTGTCGAAGTGACAATCTCGGGACGCACCTTGGATGAGGGGAGGTAACCTATGTCAAGGGAGGTAACTACTAATCAGACTCGGGGTTTCTATCATAGCGATCAGTACGAAACGAAATTTAAAAAAGCTTAATGGAAAAAATAATTGAATACTAATACAGAGATATCCACCGCGGGTACATCATTTTACATGATAATGTGCAACCATCTGCGGTTGCCTACCTTGAGTTGCTGGGCTGTGGTGATTTCAGTGTGGGTGACGCTATGAACGCCGATCTCGTGGCCTGCCTTGTAGAACTCGTTGACCAGCCCGTAGTCCGTGTAGGCATGGGATACGTACAGACTCATGGTGATGGGACAGCCGTTGGGGTTCTGCCGTTTGGTCGTGAAGAGATGCCTTAAAGTGGGAACACGCGAAGGCGTTACCAGATAAACGAAGATGTATATGGATGAACTGATACGAGAAAAGACTAGGACATTATTGAAGAGTGGATTGATGACTAAAGATATTGTGAATGAGTAAACGAATGAATGAGTAATTGAATTAGTGAGTGAGTGAGCGAATTAATGCATGAATGAATGAAGAATGTCAAAAGAGAAGGAAGTGGAGTAGGAAGAGCATCAAGAGGAGCAGGAGGAAAACGAGTAGACTGAGCACAAAAGCAAAAGCGGGGGGTGGGATGGGTGGGTGGATGTGGGCAACAACAACGGCACTCAAAACACATTTCCATTTCATCATCATCATCATCATCATCATCATCATCATCATCATCATCATCATCGTCGTCGTCGTCGTCGTCGTCGTCGTCATCGTCGTCGTCGTCGTCGTGGTCATCACATCTACCACCACAACAACAACTATACCACCACAACTACCACCACACCAACACCAACACCATCACTACAACCACTACATCCACTACCACTACCAGTACCACTACCACAATCATCGCCACCACTACCACTACCACCACCACTAAAATATCCACAACCATGTATTACTACCACTACATCTCTCCCACCAACGACTCACCTGTAGAACTGGGCCATCTGCACGTTGACGGCGTCGTCGAAGCCGAAGTAGACGATCATGGGGCGGAGCTGGGGGGGTATGGGGTGGGAGGAGGTGGGGCAGAAACAGCGGGGCAAACGACAGTTGGAGCCCTGCATGCACTCGTCCATGGACAACCCCGTCACCATGGCAACACCTAGCAGCAGGCTCAGCAGTTCCCTCCATATGTTGGTGTTCGGCATCGCTGTGGAGAGGGCCGGGGATTGTTTTAATGTGGAAAGACTGGCTGATGAGTAATGAGAAGTGATCGCGGTACACAAGTTTTCCTTACGTGAAACCCAGTCTGCTATGCGTTTGTGTGCGATTTCATTGAACAAGAAGTAATATTATATGCTTTCTAGAGTAACGTGAGAGACAACTCGAATCAAAACCTAGGCGGATGTGAATTGCGTTCTTGCTCCGCAGACGCAAGCATACAAACAAGCTATCACAGTCGACTCCATAGGTAACAAGCATTGTAATCGGAAACGGAGCACAAGTGGTCTGAAGATGGTGTGAAGTTTGAAGTTACAGGCGATTAATGCAGTTTACCATCTGCTCTTCTGAGTGAACGGTACAGCTAGCGTGCTGTTGTTGCACTACAGCCTTCAGCCAACGCAGCAATCAAGCCGGACCAGGAAGACTTTTTACTTTTAAAAATCGCGCCTGGCTAGAAAGAAGTAGGCCCTATATATTAAAAAAACTGCCACAGCATACATGTACATCCGCCACAGTATTCGAAGCTAATGTTTCTGCACCGCTAATCAGTTTCATTCAGATTTGTCGATTAGATTACATCTTTAAAGACGTCTAGACAATGACAGATTTCGAAAGTGCATTCGGCTTTGATGGATCATCTGAGAAACAGTCACTTGTTAAAGTCTTGAGTTCGTGAAATGCGTTACATTCTCGGATTTTTCGAGATTTGACATTTTCCATGACAGAAACGAAGTCTACAGCACGGAAATACGAACTGCGTCGATCGCATCTTTAAAAAATATATCAACCAGGCGTTATGCATTTCGAGTCGGAGAGAGAATCATGATCAACTTTCATTTTGCTTACTCAGTATCTCCGTCACATCCGAGTAAAGTCAAACGATGAGTTTTCACTGTCGCAGTCACAGGGTACTCGAGAGTCGATAGGTCTGCTTCTATTGGTTGTCTGGCATCAGCAGACTGTCACGGCTGTCTGGCATCAGCAGACTGTCACTGCTGCAAGGGAGGGGACCTAGCTGTGATCTAGCCCCCAAGGATGACGACAGGCATATATGCGTATTTACCCAACTCGTGACGAGACAGCCACAATTGCCTGCACGTGATCCCCCATGTGATGTTGAGTCTCTTTTGCAAGTTTTGACAGCAAGTAACCGCCTGTGATCTAAATTTGGTACACCCATGCAGGCCACCTCAACTCCCATCCCCACCCCCAACCTGCCTGCCTGCGTGCGTGCCTGCATGCCTGCGAGCGTGCGTGCGTACCTGCCTGCCTTCAAGTCTGCCTGCCCACCTGTCTGCATACCTGCCTGCCTGCCTGCCCGTCAGTCCTTTCGGGTGGTCGTTTGATGATAAAGATATGACTAAGGTCATGATATTTCGAAAAGGAGGTCATTCAACTTTGGAACAATGTTGGAGGTTGAAAACCAGTACAAGTACGTGGTATATCGGTTTCGAATTTACACATGAACTGTCCACTGATGCTGCTCAGCATGAAATTGCAGTCAGAGGAAAAAAGAATACTGCGGAATGTTCGGACTATCAACGCAAGTGTATATATTTTATCGACTATTTGATGCACAGGTAATATCTACAGTCGTCGCTTCTGTATAGATCTATTACATGGGCATTTTATAGAGATGAGAAGATAAAGAAAGTACACATGTTTGTCTCCAAAAAGTTTTTTAGGACTTGATTCTATATCTCCAAATCACGTGGTCTACGGTGGTCTAGGAAGCTTTTCTTTTCGTATCGAGAGCACGTTCCAGCTAATGAAAATACTGGCTAAACTTGTGCAATGTGAATGAAAATAGACTTCCAAACAAGCGGACACAATGCTTCTGATGTCCGCCACCTCTGATAATGTTGCTGAGCTGACCTATTTAGAACTTGGCTGTTTAGAAAGAGTCGGACCTGAATTATCTGATTCTGTTCCAGTGCCCCACGGTAGCCTCTTTGGCTGTATAGAGCCGCCCCAGGTGGAGCTACTGGAGCAGGCCCCGAAAGCCCAGCAGCCAGGGGTTCCAGCTGATGAGGGGGCCATCAAGTGGCTCCGGCCTTACGGTACTTTTCGACTTTGGTTTCGCCATTCTGAACACAGAGATGTAGTATCTCTGACACAGGTTGGTCACGTGACTTCGTCTCCACTTCCAATGATTCTACCAATCAAAATTCAACATGATCAGAAGACCATTGAGAGTAAAAAGAGGCGATTCTATTTCACTCCAATTATTTATCCCGATAGATAAACACAAATTTGGTGTTCTAATAAAACTAATCTATGAGATTTTCAGGAAATCATTTGAGAACTACTTTTAGCGCGAACGTGTCTATAAGGTTGCAAACTGCCTTGAGCACGTGCGATTGTGATTGTGTACACGCGATCTTTGGACCTACTATAAACGCAGCGAAAAGGATTCCTATGGGTCCGAGCTGGTTTCGTGAATCTATGGTTATACTTTCGCAAGTAAATGCTTTCTGGCCGGAACCTGTGGTCTAACTGCCTTCACACTGTTTGACGAGCTCCACACTTCGATCATTCGTGTATGACTGATGGAGTCAGTAAGTGATTCAACCTACATTCCGTCTGTGTTGAACGTTAATCGAATTGAAGTTTCTTCTGTAGGAATCCGTCCGATTCCGAAGTTCGATATTATCGGATAGCTCAGAAACAGTTTTTCTAAGTTTAATCCTTCTAAGCATACATTAAATTAATGATTCCTCATCAGCAAAAGCACTCAGTGGGTTTCTGTGTGTATCGAAGATTATGCAGACGGGATTGGTTGCCTTACTCGCTCAATGAAGTATGAATATTGCTGTTGTATTCAAAGTCCTTATAATTAGTAGAGTTCACAATATTACACTCTTGTGATTCGAATTTTACCGCATACAAGTTTTACATTCATGGGAAATCGATGTTTAGAAAATGAATTGACGAAAACATGGCTGCCAGTATCGAGTGCATCACAACAAGCGGAGGAATACACTCACGATGTGATATGCCATTCAGCGTGGCCGAGACTCTGTGTTCAGAACGGTGGTATGCATGTTATGGAAGAAATAAGGCTATCACGTGACCAACCTGTTGCTGAGACTATATTCACTAGTCTCAGCCACGCTGAATGTGGTTTCGCCTGACTTAACGGAGGAGTTATCAGTATGAAATTGTTTCTATTCCACTTTAAGCAGAGATTCGTGGACCACAACTTGCAATACTGAACAGTCTGTAACTTGAGCAGTGTATTGAACAAGTGGTACCCGTTCTTAAAAGAAAATTTGGATCGTGAGAAGTAATTCAATATTATTACTATAAAGAAGTTTCGCGATATGCTCATATATTTTAGATTGAGATTTTTAGATAAATGACTTCAAGAAAAATGTAACATGCTCAGGTTCGAACCACGTGCAATGTCCTTTCTGAGGAGACAAGGAAAACGATGAACATTGTATCATTAACTTTACTGCATATGATTGGTTGTAGGCGAGATATTTAAATGACTTGCTATCACCAAGAACCAGTCTGTTCTTGTTATATCTCTAACTTGATGCAAGCTGATAAGGGGAGCAAAATCACCGGTAGTATATGTATATCACGCATTCAAACGGCGTGAATTTAGACTGAAGAAGAAGTAGCACCTCCTCAGAATGTATATAGGTATACATGTATAGTCCCTATATGGATGAGTCAATTGGATGGTAGTCTTTGCTGTTTGAATAATGGAATTGCAATGGGCGGTAGGCCTCGTCAATAAAGTTGAAGTTCTTCCCCCTCATCTGCTCTACTCCCAACCCACCCCACACACACACACCCACCCACCCCACCCACCCATCCCCCACCCCTCCCCCACCCCCCGCTGGCTCTCTTGTTGGGAAACATGTGCGAGAGCACGGCATAAGCTTAGATATGTCATTTCCAACTGCAGCAGGCCTCGTTAGCGCAGCAGGTAGCGCGTCAGTCTCATAATCTGAAGGTCGTGAGTTCGATCCTCACACGGGGCACTTGCTTTTTGCTGTTACCAGTTGTATCAATCATAGTCTCACATAGAGACGCTCATTGCGCGTTTTGTCCCACTTCACAACGTTATAATGCTCTCTCACCAAATGAAAGAACATTTTCTGACATCATTTCGTTTGCAAGCCAGTTTCGCTTTCAGACACTTCGCAAGATTGTCTGAAGTGCAACAATAAGGGAGCTCCCCCTCTTGTGACAACGTCTGTTTTGGCAAGTTTCAAAAGTCTGATAACACCAGCGTCCTACGTCGACACACCAATATCAGTGCAGCACTTACAGGCAGAAGTCAGACAGATCCTGCCTCATGTAAACAAGTATGTGTGACAGGCTCCTAGGCATCACGTGATGTCCTCGTAAATGGCTTCCTGCAGGAAATGACTGTCAAGTGAATGATGGGACTTAGGTAACGCATGTATGTGTCATGTCACCATTACTCCACAAAACTGTTCAGCCACAGACTGCTAGCATAAGGACAGTCTGGCGCGTTGCGGGGTTATAAATCATGTTCTAAGAATGATACAGTTTTGAAAGACTTAATCAGAATACAATTGTCTTGATGGCTATTAGATAGTTCTTTTCATTAGATAAGAATGCTAAAGTATGAATGGTTTTGGTTTAGATTGAATCAGTTAAACTCTTGCAGAAAGCCTTTGTTTAAAGTATGCGAGAAGAAAATATATTCGGCATTAAACAAATGTTTTTAATGTTCTTCCATACTCATGAAAGAAGATACACATAAGATTCCCCCCACCACCACCCTGGGCAATTGTACATGAAAACTATTAATAAAACAAGTTTTTGATTAATGAAAACAAAATCTTTTTTTCTTGTTGTGATTTAATAAACAAAGAATCCTTTCAGCACAATTTGAGAAATGAAATATTCAAAACCGATTTCAAACAATTTTGGAAGTAACTGCGTGACATTTCTAAACACAAGATCTGAATGCATCTGCTCTGCCGTGTGCGTACTATAAAATTAAATATCAATTGATCATCTAATAATCTTCTCTCAGTATAAACCAGACATTAACATAAGTTATATCGCAATTTTCTAATCTTGACTAACATTTCATACATGCTACGTTTGTTGTTCAACAAATCATAACTTTTTTCATTTGTGTTAATTTAATACATATAAAAAAATGTGACATCAGACTGTCACTCACCAACAAAAAACGAAAATGGAGATTTTGGCAGACAGGACAAAGCACCTCATTTCTCTCTTGTGTAATTGTTATATGCTATAGCACAATAAATTATGTTGCATAGTATTACATAGAGGGTAGAATTGCTGTAATACTATGCTCTGATCACAGTTATAGTATCATCAGTAATGGAATGAGCGTCCATGTATCACACTCCTCATCCAAATCTTTGTATATGTTCCGTCTGTGACCAGAAAGCTTATGCTTTTAATATTGTAGTCCAATGTTATCGTGTGTTATTGATCATAAACAGTTATGTGTACCCTGAAGACTTGATATGTTCCTACTCAAGGCTATTGGGGTGGGGGTGGGGGTAGGTGGGTGTGTGTGTGTGCGTGTGCATTTGAATGTGTATGTGCATGTCTGTGTGTATATGCGTGGTTGTGGGTGTGTGGGTTCAAACCTGTGTGAATATGTGTGTGTGCGTGCATGGTGTGCACGCACGCGCGCGCGTGTGTGTGTTTTTTGTTGTGTGCAAATGCGTGAGTACGTGCATGTGTTTGTGCAAATTTGTGTGCATGTGTGTGTTTTCGCGCGGGCGCGCGCACGCATGTGTGTACATGTGTGTGTGTTTGTGTGTACGCGCGAGTACATGCGTAGGTGTGTAAGCTATGTTACGGTCAGCATCGCAGCTTGACAAAGAACAATGCAGTCAGTCATAAGAAATACACACGTCGCAGCTTGACAAAGAACAATGCAGTCAGTCATAAGAAATACACACATTGCTTCCTAACTTTGCCTTGATAATGTGCGCGGAATGGGCTTTTGGTCAACTGCATTGAACACACACATACACACACGCACACCCATACACGCACGCACACCCATACACGCACGCACACCCATACACGCACGCACACCCATACACGCACGCACACACACATACACGCATACACACACACATACACACCACACACACGCGTGCACACACGTGCGCGCGCGCGCACACACACACGCACACATACATGAAGAGAGAAGTTTATGTCACAGTGAATTTATTGCAGAAATGAACTTTTTCTTTCTTTAAACAAAATATATACTACACAGTAACACTGCGTAACAATTACAAGCACTATGCACTCCAATGGAAAAAAGTCGAACATTCGAAATATCTAAGGGAGCAATATGCACAAATCGTCGACGAAAACCAAGAAGATAAAAAAGACTAAGAAGGAGAAGGAAAAGACAAGACAGAAGAAAAGATAAGGAAGATTAAGAGAAGAGGAGAAAAAAGAAAGAGAAGGAAGAGAAAAGGAGGAAGAGGAGATGAGGAGAAGCATAAACAGAAGGAGATGAAGAAAAGAAGAAAAGGAGGAGGAGGGGGAGAAAAGCAGGAGGAGGACGAAAAGGAGGAGGACCACAACAACAACAACAACAACAACAACAACAACCACGTTGCCTAAAGCAAGCGGAAACGTGAGCGCCAGGTGCATCCTACTCAAAGGGCATTTTTAAGCAAAAAAGGACACACGATGGTTCCACAGTTTTCCTGTTGGCAAGCACAGTCATTCTGCCCAGTGAGTCCACTAATACAGGAACTAATATCACTACATGTACAGCTTTAATTATATCACCGTCTTTTAGCTATCACCTCGTTAGGGAACCCAATTATATACTATTGTTTTGACTTTTCAACTGCACATGTTTATAGAAATGCAATGAAGAGGAAAAACTATCGTTATCCCACCAGTTCAGTTGAAAATTCTTATTATGCACTTTATATAACGACTTCAGGGAACGTTATAAACAACAACAACAGCAGCGGCAACAGCAACAACAACAGCAACAACAAGAACAACAACAGATTCAGTCTCGCAGTCCCGACATGGATAGACTCAAGACAACTCATTTTGATGGCATGCATGATCTGAAAATGGAACAGCACTAAAAAGGCTGTTCCCATTGAATAAAAATTGCATAGATTATTAGATTAGCCACATCAGTCATCGATTTGGACATGCCAATTTGCAAGCCTTGGAACAGATTTTCATGACACAACTAGGCCTACACATATAACATTTACAACTGGAGAAGATATTAAGTAAGCCCCCTACGAGTAAAGTGCTGAGTATTTGATAAATGGAGGCTTGCTGAATTCTAAACCTGGAGCTCTGCGCTCCAAAGTGCAAGTTCAAGCCGCTTTGGTGCAGTTCCAAGACTTGAGCTGGTCGATTGCCTTCAGTGTCTTGGGAGTCTGCATCCAGTCCATCATCTTCTTGACGGACACGATGTAGACGTCTGGCAGAGCCAGGATCTCGTCGATGAAAGTGTCCATGGCTTGGAGGAAGCCCGGGTACTCGAACCATGCAGCTTGCATGTTCAGTCCATACGGCACCTTGCCGTTGGTGTAGAAGTCATAGAAATTGTTCTTCAAATACGCCACGGCTTCCTCCTCGGTCTGGGGGATGTTCAGGCAGCCATCCACAAAGGCGCATGGGTACTCGTTTTTGTAATCGATCTGGACGTTGACGGGAACCTCCCAGAAGCCCGGGTGGGAGCTGTTCGCACCGGGGCAGGGGGGGATCATGCAAGTGTAAGGCCAGCCGAAGTCGAGAGTGGCAGGCCAGACCTTGCTGTCGCCAAGATGGCGTCTGCCGTAAGTGAGGGAGATGTCGTACAAGTAGCCGAGGCCCTTGAGAACGTCAGGCTGCGCGTCTCCTGCTGTGACCAGGTCAGGGGACCTCCAGCCCAGCACGTCTTCGTAGCGAACCTTGCCCAGGGTCACGATGTTGTCACGCTGCTCGCTCGCCTCTTTCTGCAGGAAAGGATGCAGGAGTTGTTTTTAATGAGTGATATATTGATAGCTTTGCTGTAATTTCTGAGTCCTGTCGTATTGTTTGCTTTGGCAAATGTGTATCATAGTTTATGATGAGCGTGGATGAAAAATCAAGTAGCGTTATTACTCATTTCGTGATCTCTGCCTCGAGCGTGTGCCCTATGAGTTTGATGTATGAAGTCCACGTTTCGACATTGAATCAAAGTGACCTTCTGGCTAAGATTGATTCAAGCAATTTCTGCAATCTAATTTGTATCACCTGTGTGTAGCAGATAGATAGTTTGCCGTATTGCAACCATTTGCTCTCAAAAGTATTTCCTGGAATAATCTAAATCACTTGAATCACACGCAAAGGATTCGGTTCGATATTTTGTTCCATATTAATGTTAACTTTTTTGGAGTGGGGGCTGGGGGTGGGGTGGGGGTGGGGGATCGGGGGGAATTCCAAACTGCTTTCCAGTTCTCCATTTTGAAGAGTAGTTGACAATCTATTGTGGACCAAATAAAGAAAATGGGATTTTGTTCCAAATATTGCCGAGACGACGATCTCGAAACTCACCGTGTATCAGGGGAAGTAACCTCGTAAAGGGAGGTAACTACTAATCAGACTGGGGGAGAAAATGGAAAAGAAGTCTATCATAACGATCAGTACGAAAGAAAGAAAGAAAGAAAGAAAGAGAAGAAAGAAAGAAAGAAAAACGAAAGAAAGAGAAAGAAAGCCTAATGGATAAAATGTTTAAATGATAATACGGATACATCCACCACGGGTACATCATAGTACACGATTATGTGCAACCATCTGCGGTTGCCTACCTTGAGTTGCTGGGCTGTGGTGATTTCAGTGTTGGTGACGCTACGGACGCCGATCTCGTGGCCTGCCTTGTAGAACTCGTTGACCAGCCCGTAGTCCGTGTAGGCATGGGACACGTACAGACTCATGGTGATGGGACAGCCGTTGGGGTTCAGCCGTTTGGTCGTGAAGAGATGCCTTAAAGTGGGAACATGCGAAGGCGTTACCAGATAAACGAAGATGTATATGGATGAACTGATACGAGAAAAGACTAGGAAATTATTGAAGAGTGGATTGATGACTAAAGATATTGTGAATGAGTAAACGAATGAATGAGTAATTGAATTAGTGAGTGAGCGAATTAATGAATGGATGGATGAATGAATGAAGAATGACAAGTGAGAAGGAAGAGGCTGAGAAAACGAGTAGGCCGAGTAAAAGCAAGAGCGGGGTGGAGTGCTGGTGGTGGTGGTGGTGGGGGGTGGGGGGGGGGGGTGGGGGGCGATGTGAGCAATAACAATAGCACCAGAACCCCATATCTTCATCATCACCACCACCACCACCACCATCATCATCATCATCATCATCATCATCATCGACATCATCGTCGTCGTCGTCGTCGTTGTCATCGTCATTGACATCACCACCACCACCACCACCACCACAATCATCACCACCACCACTTAAACAAACCCCACCACTTAAACTACCACAACTACCGCTACCATCTCCCCCGCCACCACTATCACCACCACACCACTACCACAACCACCACCACACCACCACCACAACCACCACCACTACTACCACCACCACCACCACTACCACTACTATCACCACCACCACCACAACCACCACAACCACCACCACTACTATCACCACCACCACCACAACCACCACCACCACCACCACTATCAATACCACCACTACTTCTACCACAACTACTACCACTCCCACCACTATCACCACTACCGCTACCACCGCCACCACACCACAACCACTACCACTACCATCTCTCCCACCAACGACTCACCTGTAGAACTGGGCCATCTGCACGTTGACGGCGTTGTCGAAGCCGAAGTAGACGATCATGGGGCGGAGCTGGGGGGGCATGGGGTGGGAGGAGGTGGGGCAGAAACAGCGGGGCAGACGGCAGTTGGAGCCCTGCATGCACTCGTCCATGGACAACCCCGTCACCATGGCAACACCTAGCAGCAGGCTCAGCAGTTCCTTCCATATGTTGGTGTTCGGCATCGCTGTGGAGAGGGCCGATGATTGTTTTAATGCGGAAAGTCTGGCTGATGAGTAATGAGAAGTGATCGCGGTACACAAGTTTTCCTTACGTGAAACCCAGTCTGCTATGAGTTTGTGTGCGATTTCATTGAGCAAGAAGTAATATTATATGCTTTTACTAACGTGAGAGACAACTCGAATCAAAACCTAGGCGAGTGTAAACTACGTTCTTGACTGTTAAGCTCCGCAGATGCAAGCATACAACCTATTACAGTCGACTCCATAGGTTACAGTCGGAAACGGAGCACAAGTGGTCTGAAGATGGTGTGAAATTTGAAGTTACAGGCGATTAATGCAGTTTGCCATCTGCTCTTCTGAGTGAACGGTACAGCTAGCGTGCTGTTGTTGCACTACAGCCTTCAGCCAACGCAGCAAACATTCCGGACCAGGAAGACTTTTTACTTTTAAAAATCGCGCCTGGCTTGATAGAAGTAAAAAAACAAACTGCCTCAGCATACATGTACATCCGCCACAGTATTCGAAGCTAATGTTCCTGCACAGCTAATCAGTTTCATTCAGATTTGTCCATTAGATTACATCTTTAAAGACGTCTAGACAATGACAGATTTCGAAAGTGCATTCGGCTTTGATGGATCATCTGAAAAACAGTCACTTGTTAAAGTCTTGAGTTCGTGAAATGCGTTACATTCTCGGATTTTTCGAGATTTGACATTTTCCATGACAGAACGTAGTCTACAGCAGAGAAAGACGAACTGCGTAGATCGCATCTTAAAAAACAAAAAACAAACAGGCGTTATGCATTTCGAGTCGGAGAGAGAATCATGATCAACTTTCATTTTGCTTACTCAGTATCTCCGTCACATCCGAGTAAAGTCAAACGATAAGTTTCCACTGTCGCAGTCACAGGGTACTCGAGAGTCGATAGGTGATCTGCTTCTATTGGCTGTCTGGCATCAGCAGACTGTCACGGCTGCAATGGAGGGGACCTAGCTGTGATCTAGCCCCCAAGGATGACGACCGGCATATATATATGCGTATTTACCCAACTCGTGACGAGACAGCCACAATTGCCTGCACGAGATCCCCCACGTGATGTTGAGTCTCTTTTGCAAGTTTTAACAGCAAGTAAGCGTCTGTGATCTAAATTTGGCACACCCATGCAGCCAACCACAACTCTCATTACCACCCTAACCCCTCACTGCTGCATGTTAATTCCTGACAAGGAAGTGGTGGGGCGAGGGGGCTGGTGGGGTGCTGTTGTATGAGGAGTGAAGACTATGAGTGGGGTGCTGTTGTATGAGGAGTGAAGACTATGAGTGGGGTGCTGTTGTATGAGGAGTGAAGACTATGAGTGGGGTGATGGGGTGGTGGTGGTGGTGGAGGAGTAGGTTGAACAGGGAGAGGTAATTTCCCTTCGTGAAAGAGCTTTGCACCTGGGAGCTCTCATGATGGTCCTATTCGTATCCCTGAACTTTCTACCATGGCAGACAATATCTCTCCTCTGTTGACTCATTTGCACTCTTTTGACGTTAACGTTAGACTTTTTCACTTCACTGCTCCACAACTCTGTCTCCAATTCTTGGGATTACTTGGACAAACTTGTCGCGTTCCACTTCAGTTGATAGTCGTAGATAGTAGACGGAAAAAAATCGATCACTTGTTTTTTTCATTTATACGTTCGTTTTTTTTAAGTTCACACTTCTGCTGTTCATTTAGTCCCTTTCGATTGCATTTTGAAAAGAAGAAAAAAATTCCCCTCTGCCTGCGGGCCTGCCTGCCTGCGTGCGTGCGTGCCTGCGTGCCTGCGTGCGTGCGTGCCTGCCTGCCTACCTGCGTGCGTGCGGCGTGCGTGCGTGCGTGCCTACCTGCCTACCATTCTGCCTGCCTGCCTGCCTGCCTGCCTACTGTCTGCCTACCAGTCTGCCTGCTTACATGCCTACCTGCCTGCCTGCCCGTCCGTCCTTTCGGGTGGTCGTTTGATGATAAAGATCAGAATAAGGTTATGATATTTCGAAAAGGAGGTCATTCAACTTTGGAACAAAACTGAATGTTGAAAATCAGAACAATTTCGTGGTATATCGGTTTCGTATTTACACATGAACTGTCCACTTATGCTGCTCAGCATGAAATTGCAGTCAGAGGGAAAAACAAACACTGGAATGTTCGGACTATCAACGCAAGTGTATATATTTTATCGACTATTTGATGCACAGGTGCAGTCGTCGTTTCTGTGTAGATCTGTAATATAGGCATTAATTTTATAGAGATGAGATGATACAGAAAGTACACATGATTGCCCCCAAAAAATTTCTATTGTTTGATTCCTGATCTCCAAATCACGTGGTGTGTGGAGATCTAGGGAAGCTTTTCTTTTCGTATCTAGAGCACGTTCCAGGTAATAAAACATTAGCTAAAATTGTGCAATGTGAATGAAAATAGACTTCCAAACAAGCGGACACAATGCTTCTGAAGTCCGCCATCTCTGATTAATGTTGCTGAGCTGACCTATTTAGAACTTGGCTGTTTAGAAAAAGTCGGATCTGAATTATCTGATTCTGTTCCAGTGCCTCACGGTAGCCTCTTTGGCTGTATAGGGCCGCCCCAGATGGAGCTACTGGAGCAGGCCCCGAAAGCCCAGCAGCCAGGGGTTCCAGCTGATGAGGGCGCCATCAAGTGGCTCCGGCCTTACGGTACTTTTCGACTTTGGTTTCGCCTGACTTAACGGAGGAGTTATCAGTATGAAATTGTTTCTATTCCACTTTAATAATAATAATAGTTTATTCATAAGCACATACGTTCCCTTGACAGGCAAGCTCATGGCGTTTACAATCCAAAGAATCAACACTCATACAACCATTCAACACCACATTCATACAAAAAACCTCACACACAACACACATAAACAAAAAACAAAAACTAAGATCCAATAGAACAAAGAGAACAAACTTTACAATATACACAGCACTTGCTGACCAGGTCAAGTAAGGCGAAGCAGCTCAGCGGGAAAGGCGGATCGGAAGAGGTGGGTCTTTAGAGCAATTTTTAACTGGGGCAGAGTGTCAGAATGACGGACTGAGAGAGGGAGAATATTCCAGGTTACAGGTCCAATATAGGAGAAGGCACGCTGTCCTTGAGTTTTCTTGTTACGGCAGGGGACCTTGAGCATTCTAGAGTCAGCAGCTGAGCGTAGAGATCTGGAGGGCGTGTAGACTGCAAGAATTTGTGTAAGAGCGTGTGGTGCGGAGTTGTCGATGGCCTTGAAGCACCAAGTAGCAAGTTTATCATCTATCCTATGAGAGATGGGGAGCCAGTGAAGTGTATGTAGGAGTGATGAGACATGGGTACGCTTGGGACATCGAAAAACTAGCCTAACAGCACAATTCTGAACTTTCTGGAGTTTGTTAAGCAGAGTGTCAGGGATGCCAGCGAGAAGAGAGTTTCCATAGTCGAGACGAGACAGGACAAGTGATGTGATGAGCGTTTAGGTGGCCTGCTGAGAAAGATAATGACGAATGGTACTAATTTTCCTTAGCTCGTAATATGCTAACTGACAGACTTTTTTGACATGAGATCTTATTGACAGATCAGAGATTCGTGGACCGCAACTTGCAAAACTGAACAGTCTGTAACTTGAGCAGTGTATTAAACAAGTGGTAGATATACTCGTTTCTTCAAAGAAAATTTGGATCGTGAGAAGTACTTCAATATTATTACTATAAAGAAGTTTCGCGATATGCATATACATTTTAGATTGAGATTTTTAGATAAATGACTTCAGGAAAAATGTAACATGATCAGGTTCGAACCACGTGCACGGTTCTTTCTGAGGGGACAAGGAAAATGATGAACACTGTATCATTAACTTTACTGCATATGATTGGTTGTAGGCGAGATATTTAAATGACTTGCTATCACCAAGAACCAGTCTGTTCTTGTTATAGCTCTCTTAATGCAAGCTGATAAAGGAACAAAATCACCGGTAGTATATGTATATCACGCATTCAAACGGCGTGAATTTAGACTAGAGAAGAAGTAGCACATCCTCAGAATGTATAGGTATACATGTATAGTCCCTATATGGATGAGTCAATTGGATGGTAGTCTTTGCTGTTTGAATATTGGAATTGCAATGGGCGGTGGGCCTCGTCAATAAAGTTGAAGTTCTTCCCCCTCATCTGCTCTACTCCCCACCCACCCCACACCCCCACCCCTACTCCCCGCCGGCTCTCTTGTTGGGAAACATGTGCGAGAGCACGGCATAAGCTTAGATATGTCATTTCCAACTGCAGCAAGCCTCGTTAGCGCAGCAGGTAGCGCGTCAGTCTCATAGTCTGAAGGTCGTGAGTTCGATCCTCACACGGGGCACTTGCTTTTTGCTGTTACCAGTTGTATCAATCATAGTCTCACATAGAGACGCTCAGTGCGCGTTTTGTCCCACTTCACAACGTTATAATGCTCTCTCACCAAATGAAAGAACATTTTCTGACATCATTTCGTTTGCAAGCCAGTTTCGCTTTCAGACACGTCGCAAGATTGTCTGAAGTGCCTCATGTAAACAAGTATGTGTGACAGGCTCCTAGGCATCACGTGATGTTCTTGTAAATGGCTTCCTGCAGGAAATGACTGTCAAGTGAATGATGGGACTTAGGTAATGCATGTATGTGTCATGTCACCATTACTCCACAAAACTGGTCAGCCACAGATTGCTAGCATAAGGACAGTCTGGCGCGTTGCGGGGTTAGAAGTCATGTTCTAAGAATGATACAGTTTTGAAAGACTTAATCAGAATACAATTGTCTCGATGGCTATTAGATAGTTCTTTACGTTATATAAGAATGATAAAGTATGAATGGTTTTGGTTTAGATTGAATCAGTTAAACTTTTGCAGAATGCCTTTGTTTAAAATATGCGAGAAGAAAATATATTCAGCATTTAAAATAATGTTTTTAATGTTCTTTGGTTCTCATGAAAGAAGGTACACATAAGATTCCCCCACCCCACCCACCCCGGGCAATTGTACATGAAAACCATTAAGAAAACGAGTTTTTGATAAATGAAAACATAACAGGCTTTCTTTCTTGTTGTGCTTTAATAAAAAATGAATCCTTTAAACTAATTTTGTGAAACAAAATATTCAAAACAGATTTCAAAACATTTTTGGAAGTAACTGCATGATATTTCTAAACACAAGATCTAAATGCATATGCTTTGCAGAGTGCGTACTGACTATGAAACCAAATATGAATTGACCATCTAATAACAATTCATCCCATTATAAACAAGACATTAACATGAGTTTTTAAAAAAGATCTTACGCAGAAGAAAATGGCAAACAAAAAAGTAATAAACCAAAGATTAAGGAAGCTGAAAATCTGAGAAATGAAACAGTGTGCCAACTCAAAAAGTACAGTCATTTGCATAAGCTAGATGTTTAACTCCTTTGTTGGCTCATTGCAAATTTCTAATCTTGACTAACATGCTACCTTTGTTGTAAACAGATCATAACTTTATTAGTTTGTTTCCATTTAATACACATTATCATCGACTGTCACTCACCAACAAAAACAAAAGTGGAGATTTTGGCAGACAGGACAAAGCTCCTCTTTTCTCCCTTGATGTAATGTTTACATGCTGTAGCACAATAAATTATGTTTCATAGTATTACATAAAGCCTAGAATTTCTGTAACACTATGATCCGATCACAGTTATAAAATCATCAGTAATGGAATGAGAGTTCATGTGTCACACTCCTTGTCCAAATCTTTGTATATTGTCTGTCTGTGACTAGAAAGTTTATGATTTTAATATTGTGGTCTAATGTTAATTTTGTTATTGGGTGTTATTGATCATAAACAGTTATCTGCACCTGGAAGTGGAAGTCTTTTTTGATTCTCTAAGTAAGACTACTACACACAGCAAAATAATTAATACAACATGACTGACTCAATTGCTAGCCAAATGTTGTTTTTTTAAAAACTGTCCCTCATCCATTGCATAAAAAGGGTCTCAGCTGATTTGTCATGAACATCAGTGGTGTTTTTTCATACTTGCTATCTCCAATAGAAGTGGTCACCAACATTTCAGCTGGAACCAATTCTGTTACAACAGTGATTGTGATAGTTCTTTTTTTTTTTTTACTTGTCCAAATGCATGATAAACAAATAATCAATTGTATTCAGTTAAGAAAACAGCTCTTCTTGCTTAGCAAAATCTGCAAGATATATTTTTCATGCAACAATGTGACATAAATATACTTTTCTGGCATCAACCGTTCTAAAATATCATTATATCTTTGAAAGACTTCAGATAACGTTCATCCTTTGGTTATCTTACAAACAAAAACTTGAGCAGGTCAGACAAGAGTATTTTAAGATAGCTTCATAACAATTATGGCTATTGGGGGGAAAGCAGTTACATAAAGCTCAAATTTCAAGTGCATAGCTAACAACAAAATTGTCACATCAAAACATTTGTACATTTTCACAATTCTGTTCCTAGACATGATTGATTTCTTAACAGTTGCATTTTGCACCAAGATTTTAGCAAAGATTATGCAACAGAGGGTCTTCCTGCATAAATAGTCTATGCAGAGTGTAACCAGATATACAGATTAAAACATTAAATCAGCCAAAACAATGGTTTATCATCCCACTTTGGATATTGCAAGCTGGACCATGACTAATAACACTAACCCATAATGCAATAGTAAAAATGTGGAATTTGTTAAATATTTTGAAGTTTTCCACTGACCAGCTAAAACACTTCAGCTTTGTTCCTAAGTCAGAGGGCCAGTTATTTTTTATGGCTGTAACTGCACTATTGCAAGCATCCCAGTTCAAAACCTTCACTACCAGAATGCTGGAAATGCCACCAGTCCCTGATTCTACAGTCTTTTCAATGAATTCTTCCATTTGACTAAGTCTCCATGAGTGATACCCTCTGATCATGAGTTTGATAAAACAGTCAATCCACTACTTCAATTACTTAGGGAAAGCTTCCAGTGGCAGGCCACACTAGTGGACTCCTCCAGGTAGAGGCGTGTGAGAAAGACAGCCAAGCAACCAGCCACACAAGATGGCAGGCCACACTAGTGGACTCCTCCAGGTAGAGGCGTGTGAGAAAGACAGCCAAGCAACCAGCCACACAAGATGGCAGGCCACACTAGTGGACTCCTCCAGGTAGAGGCGTGTGAGAAAGACAGCCAAGCAACCAGCCACACAAGATGGCAGGCCACACTAGTGGACTCCTCCAGGTAGAGGCGTGTGAGAAAGACAGCCAAGCAACCAGCCACACAAGATGGCAGGCCACACTAGTGGACTCCTCCAGGTAGAGGCGTGTGAGAAAGACAGCCAAGCAACCAGCCACACAAGATGGCGGGCCACACTAGTGGACTCCTCCAGGTAGAGGCGTGTGAGAAAGACAGCCAAGCAACCAGCCACACAAGATGGCAGGCCACACTAGTGGACTCCTCCAGGTAGAGGCGTGTGAGAAAGACAGCCAAGCAACCAGCCACACAAGATGGCAGGCCACACTAGTGGACTCCTCCAGGTAGAGGCGTGTGAGAAAGACAGCCAAGCAACCAGCCACACAAGATGGTGGGCCACAACATCTGACTGGCTGTGCTTTTATGAGTTTTTTAAAATAAGAATCTTCAGATCCTTTTGTCGTTCTCTGTGTGAATCATTGCAAATTCACTGCAGTTTAACTGACCAAGATTGCTTGCCAATCAGATGCTGTGGCCTGCTAGCTTGTGTGACCCAGCAGCTTGGCTGTCTTTCTCACACCCCTCTCCTTGAACGAGTTTTCTAGTATGGCCCGTCTCTGGAAGTTTTTCTGTTATTTTTTCCTATGTAAGAATATGTATGCAAATACAGGCCATACCTCAAGTACATTGAAAGGATTTTTCACAGTGGTCACAATGCAGAACTACTTTAAAATTTCATTATTGTCTTCATTCGGTATAATCTAGAAATGTTGCTGATGAATGAATCACACATTATCATCATTACAGCATGTTAGATACACATGTTAACTTGTAAAGAACTATTAAAAAAAATACTGCAATATTGTATAAGTTTTACATGATCAATAAGCTTCTGTAATATATAAATCACATATGCTTTCTCTTTGACACTTTTAAAAAGTTATGCTGGCATTTTTGTTATAAGCACGGTTGCAATGCATCCAACACTGCAGCTGTAAATACAAAACACAGACTGGTGGTGATTTCTTTTTTTAAAGAATCTATCATTATTTCAGTCCAGTTAAATAGGCTAAGATTTCTTTGTATTCATGTTTACAGTTATGCAGAGTCCTGAAATTTTCAGGGAAAAAATATCATGGACAATATACAAATAATAAGTTCAGCAGTCTGGTTTGCACATGGATTCTTTGGTATTTATCATGGTGGCACTTCAAGAAAAATATGTCACTTTATTCATTTATGCATAAGTCTTTCGTGCAAGTGATACATACAACCATTTTCTTCTTCTAATATCATATGTCATCTTTACTACCTGCAGCTGTAACTTCTTTCAGACTGAGCATGAAGCAGGTCTGTAAACATATATCTCTTTAAACAGGGAGGAAACTCAATCATACAGTTGCTATTTTCACCACAGTTTAATGGATAAATATTGCTTGTAATGTACCAACTTTACATCTGAGCAGAAAATATAAAACAAGTATTTTATGTCATCCTATATTTGAGATTAAAAAGCATAATCATGTTTAAAAAAAGTACCAAGCACCATTTCACCACAAGTAAACTTTGCCACCTAAATAACGCTGCAGTCACTTCTACATCCATACATTCAGCTTCTGCTTTATCAATCACGCAAACAGACCAGTGGCGTTATGACTGCCATGCACCAAAAAAACAACAACAAAAAACTCATCAAAATCCCAACAGGGATGTGAGAACTGCATGAGCGCATCTTCCTCGTGGCGTTTCATGCTTGGGTCCCTACACTGCTGTGCTGGCTCTCTAGCCAAAGATGAAGAACTCGTACTCCCACATCTCTGGAGAGAAGTCATCACTGATGATGGTGTCCAGACCCGTTTGCTGAAGGCGGTCATTGATATAGCCCAGCATCTTGTCTGCAGCCTCCGTCTTCAGGTCCACCATCAGGTTTTCCTGGCGTCCTTGAGACAGCAGGGGGTGGTGCTGTAGGTAACAAAAGAAAGCAGCATCAGTTTGCAGCACAAGAAGATGCAGTGGATTCATCTCTTCATAACATACAGTGTTAAAAAAAAGTAGGGGATATTGAGTTTGAAGCATAAAAATCAGATGAATCTTAAAAGGCAGGAATTATTTATTGATGGTCATGGATAGCCACACCATTGCCCTACATTTTCACACCAATGACCTAGTTCCTGGATGCTCGTGTAAAAAAGTAAATTAACGCAAGGCAGTTTGGGGTCAATGCCCCATTTTCACACAAAGGTTTTCTGCGTCAAAAACACGCGCAAATCGAATAATTTTGACTGTACTCACTCCTGGCAAGTGTGTTCTAGCCACACAGTCGGTCAAAACTTCAGTTGAAATCATGCATCGGCTAAGAGAAGACCAAAGATGGGTCAGAGTCGGAATGCTACAGACCGGAAGTATGCAGGTGAACGTGGCAAGACAGCTTGGTGTTTCACAGTCTGTCATCAGCAGACTGTGGAACCGTTACCTTAATACCGGGGAAGTTGTCGACACGCCTAGAAGTGGGCGACCAAGAATAACCACCCGTCGTCAAGATTTGATCATCACCAATCATGCTCAACGAAACAACACCCAAAGTGCTACCCGGTTGAGACAACACCTCCAACAGGTAGCAGGGGTTCAAGTCTCCGCCCAGACCATCCGAAACCGGTTGCACGACGCTCAGGTGAACGCCTTTAGACCGCGGATAGTGTTGCCTCTCACACCACGCCATCGCCAAGCAAGAAGCGCCTGGTGCCGCATCCACCAACGATGGACCAGGCGCCAATGGGGTGACGTGATGTTTTCGGACGAATCGAGATTCGAGCTGGACTTCAACGATGGCCGGGTGCGGGTTTGGAGGCATCGTGGAGACCGTTATCATCAGGACAACATGATTGCTCACCACCGCTTTGGGCGGGGCAGCGTTATGGTGTGTGGTGGCATCACCAGCACTGGCAGAAAGCCCCTTCATGTGTGCCAGGGCAATGTCAATGGTGTCTACTACCGGGACAACATCATTGATCCACTTGTTGTGCCCTTTGCACGCCGCCATGGGCCGGGATTCATCTTGCAGGACGCCAATGCCCCAGCTCATCGAGCAAATGTCGTCAGGAATCACCTGCAAAGACGGCAGATCAATTCCCTGCCATGGCCATCGATGTCCCCCGACCTGTCCCCTCTTGAAAACCTGTGGGACTTTCTGGGGAGACGTGTCCGTGATGTCGTTCCAGCTCCCCAGAACCTTCAGCAGCTGGCCCTTGTCCTTCAGCAGGAATGGGCTGCAATCCCTCAAGCAACCATCAGGCAGCACATCAACAGCATGAGGAGGCGCTGCACAGCCTGTTTGACCGTTAACGGAGGCCCAACCCGTTATTAGAGACTTTCAGAACTTTTGTTATTTTTGAAATGTCACCCTGCTTTGAGGGGAAGCGTGTAAAAAGTCACGTGATTAATTTTGTTGTTGATTTTTGCTTTGAAAATGTTGTTAACATGCTGTTGCGTCCATAATGAAATAAAGCAAGTCTCTGATTATAAACGGAATTTGGTTATAGTCTCATTTATATCAATATCCTCTACTTTTTTTTAACACTGCTGCAGCCTAGAGTGTACATACAACCTTTCTCCAAGTGTTTGCACTCATTGTGGAATTTTCTAGTGTGTGACTTCAGGTATTTGTTAAATACAAACACTTAATTTTTTTTTCAATACTTCATTTAGAGAGGATAATACTCTTTAGACATCATTGTACATCTTCCAGTGGTCCTCATATATACATGAGTATGTTAAAATCTCTCTCTCTCTATCAACATGCACCTACACCGCATTTGGAGTATCAGGGATTGTCTGACTGAAAAGACTGCAGCAGCCCTGGTGGTGACCCTTGTGCTGTCCCATCTTGATTACTGCAACAGTCTGCTGACTGCTGCAACCAACGGTCAATTGCAGAGACTTCAGCGTCTTCAGAATTCTGCAGCTAGGGTAGTGAAATGACTGCCGAGGTGGGCTCGCATAACCCCTGTGCTCAGTGACCTTCATTGGCTTCCAGTTCGCCAACGGGTGAAATTTAAGACCCTCTCCATCGTGTTTAAGTGCGAAACTGTTGCAGCCCCAACCTACCTCAGAAAACTCCTTAGACCTCACAACCCCACAAGGAGTCTCCGTTCCTCAAAAAGAAGACTCTTGATTGTCCCACAAACAAGGTTACGGAGCTTCGGTGACCGCTCCTTCAGTGTTGCTGGACCGAGACTCTGGAACCAACTTCCTGAGGGTTAGTCCATCCTTGGCCGCCTTTAAAACTGGCCTCAAAATGTTTTTATTTTGTCTTGTCGCGCCATGAGCATGTTTATCGTGATAATGGAGCAGTAAAAAATGAAAATACTTACATCATGGCCGTCCAGCAAGCGCTGAATCGAGCTGTTTAGTTGAAGCAAAACTATGTATCTCTACAGGAGGACACTGGTCACGTAGGCATCCCGCGGCGCGCCTGAACTGATTCGCGGCCTCTTTGTTCTATGTATTTTCACTTGGGAATCATTCTCGTTTATTAACACTGCTGCAGTTTCCCGAAAGCTCATATTGAATGTATTTGGTGTACATCTTTTAAGAGACATGCGGCTGCATTCCATATTACGGTGAATTTCTTCTTTTCCCTGAAAACGGCCTTGGATGTCTGTGATTTTTTAAGCTGAGCACTTCAAGTAGTGTTGAACTACGCTCGCGATCGCTCGCGCTGTGTCTACATGCCATTGGATATCTGTGCTTCGTTTGGACTAAACTAGAATTTCCACAACGTTCATTTGTTGGGTACTTCTGGAGTACGTTTATTGACATCTTTGCAGCTGTATACAGTATTTGTTTGTTTTCCCGTTTTCTCGAAAGCGGATTCAGCTTATGATCGAGTACGTGTGCCCAACGCATCATGTTACAAGCGTCATAATGGAGAGAGAGAGAGAGAGAGAGAGAGAGAGAGAGAGAGAGAGAGAGAGAGAGAGAGAGAGAGAGAGAGAGAGTGACAGAGAGTGACAGAGAGAGTGAGAGAGAGAGAGAGAGAGAGAGAGAGAGAGAGAGAGGAGAGAGAGAGAGAGAGAGAGAGGGAGGGAGGGAGGGAGAGGAGTGAGATGGGAGGGAGGGAGGGAGGGAGGGAGAGAGAGAGAGAGAGAGAGAGAGAGAGAGAGAGAGAGAGAGAGAGAGAGAGAGAGAGAGAGAGAGAGAGAGGATCGACTGAGTGGAAACTTACCTGGCACAATATCACATGGAGTGCAAAGACTTCTCTCCTCGCCGTTGGGAAAAACCCACCGTTTTTCCGGTAAGACAGATTGAGTGTATGAATGTTACTGTGTCTGTTGCTTGAAAAATATAAGTCATATCAACTGCATGCTCACGACTGCGTTAGTTCGAGTTGGAGTAAATAACCAGATGCCAGCCACGCTGTGAAACTATGCTGTGCTGAAGCCGGCCGTTGAAGACAGATTGCATACAATCCACAATTCGTAGTCTATGCATGACGCATATCATCGTAAAGCAGAATTTTTGCTCTTTTCTGCTGAAATAGTTTAATTCATGCAGCACAAAGGAGCACAGGAAGGTTGAACAAAAAACAGAGGTATTTAGAAAGCTAGCTTTCTGTGGGGGGTGAATGGCGTGAGATACGAGCAGGCTCCTCACTGCAAATGTTATTTTTAGATTGCCTGACACACTTCTTAGCCCAGCATCGTGTAGCAGCGCGGCTCAACTAAACAGCCCTCTGGGAACGGCCGTGACATACATACATATCTCTGTGTCAATGTCTGAGTGTTGGCTACTTCCCAGTGAAGGTCCATGTATGGACACAACTGTGTGTGACACATGCACATATGATGGCCCTTCATACACACACAGCCAGTAAGGTCATCAAATGACTATGAGAACATCCTATCCATCAGACTTCTGTATTATGAAAAGTTACCCAATAGTTCAGGCATACTGATATGAAAAACTCTGTCTATTACATCAGGAATTATTCATGTCCAGTGTGTGTTAGTGAGAGTGAATATAATTTGAGGAAGCCGAGTCAAGGAACTGCAATCAACCAAGGGAGGGCACTCTGACCAACCTCCAGAACTGGCATCTGTTTGAGCAGGTGGGGGTTGTACAGGAAAAAGTTGGGCAGCCATCGAGACTGCAGAGCGGAGCGCAGGAAGTGGACACAGTCTGAGACACGCTCTGCCAGCTTGCTCCATTGCCACTGGCTTGGGGAGCTCTCCAGCAGCAGGAAGTACAGAATGGTCTCCAGGTAGAATGACTTTACCTGCACACAAAGTTGGAAAAGTTTGCATGGTAATAGTGGTGTTCATGACTAAATTGGTCAAAGTCATTGCATGCATTATTTCATTAACATTATAACTATTCTACTACAACCATAACTGCCATCCACCAAATCTTCTCATTATCATCACCTCCAACACCACCACCATCACCTCCATAATCATCATACAAACATAATAATCACCAACACCATTGCTACACTAACCGCTACTACCAAAACAACAATGTCCAAGCATCTTCACATCATTCATCAGCATCACTTCCATCATCAATGCTATATGTTATTCTTTACCTTTCAAAAATCCTATCACCAGAGACATACACTAACACCACTGTCATTATGATTATCACCATAATTAGTCTTCATAAAAATTGCAACCACCTGAACCATACAGCAACCATCAATACCATTACTAAAGGTATAATATTTTCATAATCCACTGCCACCAGAACCTTCACCATTTTTATAATTTCAATAGCAGTCATAGCCAAATGAACTATAACTAAAGCACCAATGCCATTACCATAGTTATATTTACTTAAATCATTGCCACCAGAACACAATTCCATCACCATCACTGTCGCCATGGTTATAATCTTCATCAAAAACACTGCCACCAGAACACACTTCCATCACCACCACTATCTATATGGTAATAATCTTCATCAAAATCACTGCCACCTGGCCATTCTACCACCACCACAACCACAACACCCACCTGTCCCCTGTCCACTACAGCGCTGTGGGACGTGTCAGAGAAGAGTGCCTTGAGGACACGGAGACAAGCCTTGTGGCAGGGCGCCACCCCCGCCAGCCTCATGCTACGGTCCACTCCCTCTAGGAACACAGCCTCCAGCTCTGCCATGGACAGCCGCCACAGCAGTCCTGGGTTCAAATCCCCAGAGCTGCGCCACACGCGCAGGGGGTTGACACTGGCTGAGGAGGGCTGGGGCTCCGGCAGGAGGGGTGGGGGCACTGCGTACAGGGCGGGGAGCAGGGACCACCGATGCTGTGCCAGGGTCAGGGCCGGGACCAGGCGGACTGCAATCTCCCCCACCCTCAGCCCCAGCCCCTGCAGCAGGCGCGTGTCCAGGGAGAGCAGCACCTCCCCCACCTCCTCCCGACCCCCTCCCGGGAAGCCCCGAGCACTCCCACCTGCACGCGAGATGCGGAATGGAAGGCGGTCCAAGGCTGCCTTGTGCTGAGTGTGCACTTTCTGGAAAGAGACAAGGTAAGAAAGGTCAGTGAGGGTTTTAAAAAAGTATAATATTTACAAATACTTTTCATTTATGTAGGAATCGAAATGTGATGATTAACAGTGAAAGCAATAAATGATGCTATACCAAGACGACTTGAATATACATTCATGAAAGAAAGGCTAACAACAAAATGAAAAGTAAAATATGTTTACTTTCAACTGAAAGAAATTAACACCACATAATTTTGCATTATCAAATATTTACAAATATGAAAATGATAAAAACAAAACCATGTATCATGTCATTATTGATATATTCACACTAACACCTTAGAACTTAAAAAATCATCATGTCCAAAAAATGTATTTATCCATTCCCCTTGTATCCCTCCTCCACCCTGCCCCATAACCCCAACCCCCCCAAAATAAAACCACCACCAAACCAACACACACACACACACACACACACACACACACACACACACACATACACAATCCTCCCAACACAAAAAAACTCTTCCCCAAAAACGCAACCAAAAAACCAAACCAAACAAACCAAACACAAAGCCCAGAGAGCAATATTAATAAGTTGAAACAACAACAACAAATCCCACTAAGAGTAAACAGTACCCTCTACACACTGAAACATCGCACTGAGTCATCGCAACGAAACCAGCAGCCAGGCAGCCTCACACTCCTTCCTACCTGCAGCGCAGCGTCCACCATGTCTGTGGCAACCTTGACCAAGGGCTGCAGGAGGAGGCAGTGGCAGAAGGTGCCAGACACCTGCAGGTGCTTGGTGTAGAGGCGGTGGCGTGATGTACTCCCCACCTCTCTCACCCCCAGCACGTACTGTCCGGGGGGAATCTCCTCATGGGTGGCGTGGTGATGGACAATGTCCACTGTGCACCAGGTGGGCTGCAGTAACAGCAGCACGTCAAAGTGGCTGGCACGCCCCACCACCAGGCCTTTGCGGGCACTGCCCATGCCCTGAAAGAAGAAAGAGTTAATCACAGTGTCAGAAGTCATACTGAGTTTATGACATTACATTTTTTATATCTCCAAAATCACAACATATGCAAGCATATATCAAATGATGACAGGACATTTAATAAATACAAGCAGCCACACAATACCTTTGTCACATTGCGTGTTATCATAAAAGGTAATTTGAGCACACAGTGCATCTTAAACAAAGCCTTGGTTAGGGGTCCTTCAAAATTCAAGCATTAGAAGTAAACTCTAAAATACAGGAACCCGAAAGACTTCTGAGAGCACACACCCGCAGTGCCACCAGGCGGAAGTCTGGGTGAGCAGTGGCAGCAATGGCTTTGGTCAGCAGGGTCAGGGTGTAGCTGACTATCAGCTCTGCTGCTGCCTTGGCCTCAGGCTGCACGGGGCACTGGTCTCCAAGGAAACCAGACAGGCTCCCACCCTGTGGTCCAGCTGACTGCATGGCTGTTTCCTCCAGAGTGGGCCACCCAAGCTGCTCTGCCATCTTGCCCACCTGAAAATTGGGTTGCAATGTGCATTGATGGGCAGTTGGAAAAAGAAACACAGAGTAGCAAAGCATGAGAGACATATTTATGTATGAGCAGAATAGTGGATGAAGAAAAGAAAAAATGATGAGAGATGGAGAGAAATGTACTCTTTATCTGCATGGGAAATGGTGTGTGTGTGTGTGTGTGTGTGTGTGTGTGTGTGTGTGTGTGTGTGTGTGTGTGTGTGTGTGTGTGTGTGTGTGTACATGTATGCAGTTGTTACAGACTCAAAATAATTTTCAAGTAAAGGGCATTTAACACATATAATCATATCCGGACATGCAGATCTGGAAAAATGCAGGGAATGTCTTCAAACTCAAATGTTTCAGACCTAGTCTTTCATCTGTTAATATCATACCCATGGGGCATCCTGAGCTATACCAGATCTTTACATTGTCAAAGCTACATAAAATTCAGTGGTTCCCACCCATCCCAAACTATCGCACTCACCTTTACATCTGCATATCCACTTCATTCCTTATCAATCTCACACCCATATCCATCTCATGGAAGAACATCCATCTCAGACACACTCTGCAACTCACAGCAATGCATCCCCTTTAAACTTAAAGATTAGTTTCAAAGAGGTCACCCACCTCACACCAGGCCAGGCGATCCTGAGGATTCTCATTGCTACTGGAGGCTGTCCCCAGGGGGAGGGAGGGGGAATGAAGGCGGGGTCGCCTCCAAGTGCCCCTGGGTTTGACTCTGGGAGAGGCAAGGGATCCCACCAGGTCTACGTCTAGGCTGGAGGAAGGGTTCTCTGGAGCCTCTGTGCCAATCCCCAAAGCTCTATCTAGCTCTGCCATCATCTTGTCCACTGTCAGCTGCAGAAACGTGCCCAAGGGATACCCCTCCAGGCCAGCATCGCTGCTAGGGAGAGGGGTGAATTGCAGGCAGGTGAAAGGTGTCTGTTTTGGTTTGTTTGCACTCGAAGGCACTGATAAATCTGCACTGCATTCACTCGGTCCAACATTGTCGACGATGGCTGGTGTGTCCCTGGGGCTTGGTACATTTGTATTCGTTTCGGCAACACTTGCTGACGAAATATCCACCTTTGCACGTCGTCGTCTACAGAATCGCACAGTAAGAAGAATGAGACGCAGCGTCATAGTAATAACTACCGCTACCCCTATCATTCCAAGGAGCAATTCCTGGGCTGGAATCTTAAACTGCGGTGAGAGGTGAATGATAACTTCACAAGGATCTTTACTCGTTTTTTCAGCATTTCCTGCGATCGACACTGCAGCCAAGGCTGCATTTGATGAGCCCCCATTGCCAAATGCGTACCCGAGATTCTGGATGTAGGAGGCGAGCCACGATCCAAACTGATTCTCTTCCGAGTTGGATTCGTGATCGTCTGAAGAGATCGGCTCGTTTTGTTCCAAGATATTTCGACAACTATCGATGTGCAGAAGCAATGACACATTGAAGTAGAGAGAGGCTGGCAACACGCTCTCCATTGTGATGAGTTTGCCGCGTCAGGATCACTGGTCCGTATTCAAATAGTTATTTCCACTGTCAAAATGTCGTGCATGTTTGTGTCGCCAGCAGGTTTCGATTCAAGCCGAGGGAACTCGATTTCACAATTACATATGACGTCTGCTCCATCTTACTTGCAGAGGCATACTTAAGATCATGTCTGTCACATTCTCGCCTGTTGTGTGTGACAAAGGGTAAAAAATCGCCGCAAAGGCAAATCACATTACTCTCGCACTTGCTGCTGTTGACACGGAAATGAACTCTAGAAGGGAGGCCACTCTGCCGTGATTAACATCATGGATCAGATGTGTCCATGGCTAGATGCATTCGTAACCTTGATTTATATGGGCACTGTCAGTCTGACTCAAAATCTAGTGACTGCTGCGACAAATCCTTGCAATTTATCCTTAGGTCAACGGGTCGTATTCCTCGAGACGTTCCGAATGTTTCCGACTTCGACCAAAGATTATAATCTAAATCTTTGCTTCGACCATTTCAGCAGCGCCAATGTTGAGGTAAAATCGACAGGCATCGGGCTTGCGAAAGTCAATGTAACGCGTTTTCTTCCTCACGGATATTACCAAAAATGTATCAACTAACTCTAATTATTTTAGATATTGGTTTCTTGGCACAGCCAGCTTACCACGTCGAAGCAGCAGATCTGATAGTAGTGATACACAAATAAAAGAAAAGCGAAACGATCACTCGTTCACTGAGTTTTGATGTGTGACCGGGACACTCCCCGCAGTATGTTTTGTTTGCTTTGTATGTAAGGTTTTAGCACTATCTGTAGGTGTAAAAATGGTCAGTTATTAATATAATTGGTGAATTTAGTTGTAATGAAACTTTGTTTTGTGCTTTAAATGCCATTTTCTTGTCATAATCTTACACGTTACATTATGCGGGCAAGTTGATCATGCACTCATCGACTCTATGATCGTGAATTATCTGTCCTCGCCTGACCAGGGAAACGAAATAGTCAATTCAAGCCAGAACTAAACAGTTATCTACTGCCACATTCGAGCTTTACATGAAACATTATATCACACTAGTTCGATCGTCTGCTGGCGTAGATTTCCTCGAACCTGCCTGCTGTTGACATTGTGTACAATGCTAGTGTTGTCTGATGCTATGAAAACGATACATTAAAATTGCGTGTGTGTTATGAAAACACCGCTCAGATTAAATTGCTTTATTTTTGGTAACTGAGAAAATGTGTGATGATGTACGCCAGGGTTTCACGAGTTTGGTGGGAAAAGTACGAGCTGAGGCTGGAGTGTGTGTGTGCATGTGTGTGTATGTGTGTGTGTGTGTGTGTGACAGTGTGTGTATATTTTTCCTCATCAAGACAGATTTTTGTTCCATCCCTTCCTTACTGAATTTCAATGGTTCTCACTTGGAAATCCTGCCATATTGTAAAACTTGATTTCTGCTGGTTTGCCTCTTGCTGATCCGGCAGATGGATCCACTCCCTCACATGATTATGTATGGCATTTGTTACACACTTGACTGTCCTAAACGCGGTTGTTTGGTCTACCCCGATGAGGTCACCAGACAGCCATGTATGATCCAGTAGCATAATAACGCAGGGTCAGACATATACCTGTGCAATTGAACAAACAAGTTATAACTGCTTGGAGGAAATTAAAACATAACATAGTATCTCTCAATACAGTATAGACCGGATGTATAAAACACCGGATGTATGAAAGTCTGGATGTATGAAAGGGGCAGGCAGGGTCCCGGCAGAAGCTACTCTTTGTTATTACTTAGAATTTTCCGGTTGTATGAAAATCGGATGTATAAAAGGCCGGTTGTATGAAAGCAAATCTCTGGTCCCGAGCAGCACAAATGTGTTGTTGCAAGACCG
>JAWQFJ010001651.1:0-2500 GCA_034096865.1 Theodoxus fluviatilis
GGGGAGGAGAGAGCAGAAAGGCGTAAATCAGGAAGGATAGCTGCCAGGGTGGGGTTGGAGAAGCAATGAAGATAACACGACACAAGGGGTGAGGTTGGGGAAGCAATGGAGATTACAAGGAGGGGGGTGGATGCATGGATGGACAGTGTTTTACGGCCTATCAGCCTTGTAGGCTATGTAAGGCCATTTAGCACGAAAATCACTAGAACAGTTCAGAGTAAACGCAAATCAAGTCACGGTGTCCCTAGTTATTCGCCTCTTACGAATCGCGTAGGGAGACGCGGTGGGTCAATTCTTACACCGAACACACAGGGGGATTACAAGGAGGGGCAGGAACAGCAAGAGCAGACAATGAGGCAAGAGCAAAAGAAGGTGCAGATGCAGGAGGAAGAGCAAAGAGGAGAAAGAGAGTGAGATACACACAATGGAAAGGCACAGAACTCACTTCAAGAAGAGACAGGTCCCCACAGGATTTGTCCAGGCACCATCCTTTTTCTCTGCAGCCGGGGCAAAACCAAACGAGACAACTGGCCCGCTCTCATCCTGATTCTCCCCGTAGGACAGAATTTCCAGCTCCCAGTAGAAGGAAGGAGCCTGCAACCAAGGACGCCATAGAAAGGTAAGCTCTACTGACCAGCACAGTCTTTTTTAATGTGTACGCAGTCAGGTTATGTCACAGGCATTTTGTAAGGTTCTCTGTCTGCCAGCAGCTGCCACAACAATCATTTGGTATTGCTCTTGCAGGGACCAATTGTGATATTTCCATTTTGTGCAAATCGAGAACATATTGAAGGTAATACAAATAAACCTCAGGGCCCGTATTCACAACGGCGATTTATCAGCGATTTATTTTAACTCCGATTTATCTCTAAACTCAGATGATTCCAACTGCCTGTTCCGCTCTCCCTTGGCTGGAAACCAGTATATATAGCAAAGCGCAACCTAGAATTCTCTGACGAGCGTACCTTATCTAACCGATCAAGATAACGCGGGGCTAGGGGATAAATCGAGTGTTAAAAAGATAAATCGCCGTTGTGAATACGGGCCCAGGACAGACAGCTGGTTGACTTGAGTCTTCATAAAAATTGGTTAATTTGCCAGTCTGTCTGGTTTTATTTTATTTGCTTCAGTAGCACAGTGTGTGGTTTTACACTTGCAATCCATCAAAACAAACCAATCCGCAATGTTTCCTGAGGTGTTTCTCTCACCATGCATTTTTATACAAATTCACTCATTAGCATACAAGTGGGGAGAGGGGAGGGGAAGAGAAACAGGGAGAGGGACCTGGTTGGCTGAAGGTGCTGGAACAGTGGGGCAATCCTCCTCATGGCTCCAGATGTAACTGATGCATTACTTAACTAGTGAGCACTCTGAGATCACAAACCTCTGCCAAGAAAGCCACAATTTCTCTTCCATGGTCTGTGTAATTCAGGCACGATGTTCTACTAGCCAGGTCTGACGCTACTAAGTTTATTTCATTATAGCACCTGCTGGCAGTCTCTGAGCACATATGCCATCATCAATAGTTTGATGCTATCAACTCCATGATGTGCGATGAAATTTATCTTTATGCTTCCAATTCCAAATGGAGATGACAGATAACCTCCATATTTTAATGGATTGTTCCTTGCGTGAAACCCTGACCTTGCAGCAAATTTCATCTGAATCCGTTTTGAACTCTTCAAGTTATTTTGCCAAATAATGACCTGGGCCCGTATCCAGAATGGCGATTTATCTTTTTAACACTCGATTTATCCCCTAACCCCGGGTTATCTTGATCGGTTAGATAAGGTATGCTCGTCAGAGGATCCTAGGTTGCGCTTTGCTATATATACTGGTTTCCAGCCAAGGGAGAGAGCGGAACAGACAGTTGGAATCGTCTGAGTTTAGAGATAAATCGGGGTTAAAATAACTCGCCGTTCTGGATACGGGCCCTGATGAACGAACAAACCAAGGGAAAAATCTTAACCTCTTTGGCAGTGATAATTATTCACTTAACAGTTGTGTTGTTACACTTGGTCTAGATGCAACTTATTGTCAATCATTTCTCCTTTCCTCAACATATGTTTCTGTCTATGATTGTGCTTTGCGTTGACTTGTGCATACTGTTCAGTGTTCATGTAAACTTGTCAAACAATCACTCTACCTGGCTAGGGATGGGCTGGTTGGCGTAGATGAAGGTGCCACGCGGCAGACCAATGCCGGCGCTGGGGTCACCCAGGAAGGTCACCACGGTCAGCCCTTGGGAAAAGACGCTGGCCCTGACTGGGGGGAAGGTCCTGCATGGGTCCCACACCATCTCCTTGCTCTGTGGGCAGCAAGAGTGCATCCCAACATCTAGCTCTGTCATCCATTTCATCACAAGACCATACAGTCAAATAGAAGTGGTGACCACATCCTGCCCTGTCCCACAGAGTGGTGCAACTCCACTACCATACTTCATTGCAATACAAATAGTCACAGAAAATTTCACAACCCATTTTCTTCTGAAGATGGGACA
>JAWQFJ010001651.1:7500-14195 GCA_034096865.1 Theodoxus fluviatilis
TACATTTAAATGTGCATGAACAATGTATGTGGCAAAGAAAACACTTTCTTAGCGTCTATCAACACAACATGGGGCGCAGAAGATTTACCTCCCCTTTAACAAGTGAAGTGCTGCACTAAATCTGTAGATGTTCAGGGGAGGCAAAGTGCGCTCAATTGCCAACATGAAGCGCTCATGCAGCACTTTGTACTCCTGAACAAGCCTAAAATCTAACACCCCCACTCCCCTCTGTCTCCGTCTCTGCCTGCCTGCCTCCTCCTCCCCCCCCCCCCCCCCCTCTCTCTCTCACACACACACACACACACACACATAGCACCACACTGACCTTGTTTCGCACTGGCAAGACACGAGACAGAGGGACATCGATGGTGTCACTGTAGCGGGGAGTGGGGCAGGCCTCGGGTTCAGAGTCCAGCTTGATGGTCACGAGGTCTGTCTGCTCCGTGACGCACTGGACCATCCCCTGGGTGTTGCAAGCCCCGTCTCCCATCACCTGCAGCCAGCACACACCTTGCAGTAGTTGCAACAGACTGACAGCAAACAGCCAATGCCAAAACAAGAGTAATGTACAGGCAAAGATAGCTTTAGATGATGGTAAAATTGGCTGTTACACAACTAGTGATGGCACAACACTAGTTGTTACCATGAACATACAAATATATATATATATATATATATATATATATATATATATATATATATACACATAAACAGCATGACATATTCAACGATATGAATCAATCACTTTCCCCAGTTCCATGCATAAGTCACTGAATTCATAGTCGACATTTTGCTAAAGAAATTCAGCTGTTCAGAAGAACTCCACTTCTTGCAGAAGAGTCTGTGAATACAGGTTATCACTTACAAACATCAGAGTCAGTTCCAGATCCCTATGCAATACATCATATCACAAAGCAGAACACCATGAAGGCGACACACCAACTCATGAAGAAATGGGCTGAGGCAGGTTTTTCTGAAGCAATCCTGATGCGTCATAGGCAATCCTCTCTCGGAACCAGAGGCACATTTCATTTCAAAAGGATTTTTCCTAATGTTCAGAGATAAGCACTCACACTGAGCGCTTGCGAAGCCCAAAGCTTTTCTCCTAAATGAACCTGTCCATGCAGGCAGTCGCCATGAGTGCTCATCTCTGAGCATTTTTTACATACTTTGGAAAGGAAATGTGCCTCTGGTCCTGAGAGAAGATCACCTATGATGTGCTAGGATTGCTTCCAGGTAACCTGCCTCAGATCTGCTGCAGACTCATACATTAGCACAACGAATTTGCATATTCACATTCTCACTGGCAATATGAACTGAACACCAAATCTCTTCAGTCAGTAAGAGTGCTCAAGAAGTCAAGTGGAAAACCTGCCAAAGCTACGTGTCAGCGGTCAGCAGCTGCTATTTTTCCCTGTTGAGTGCAGTGTTTAAACTTCTATCACACTTCACACATCCAGCTTGACTATATCGCCAGTCTGACCTGGACCAGGCAGCCAGTCTTGATGGACTCCTGGAAGCCACCCAGGGCGCACAGAGCTGCATTGGCAAGCTTGGCCACAGACATGAGCTGCAGCTGTCCCGTCGTCACGCGCGGTGATGCCAGGCTGTCCAGCGAGGTGAAGAGCAGTGGCAGCCCTGCCAAGGCGTTTTCTACCACCTGTAATACACAGTAACAACGTCATCAACACACACAATACAGTATGCAATAGCCATTTTCTACTACCTATAATACACAGTAACAACGTCATCAACATACACAATACACTATGCAATAGCCATTCTCTACCACCTATAATAAATACACAGTCACAACCTCATCAACACACACAATACAGTATGCATTATGCACACAATAGCATTTATAACGCGCATTTTTTGCAAGAACTCAATGCGAGGGCACAGCCACATTCACACGCAGTTACTCGTCAGCCATTCTACATAGCAAAACACTCGTACGACTATCATACCAGGACTTTTAAAAAAAAGGTGGTTACAGAAAAGCAAGACGAAACATATGGGTTTTTAACTGAGATTTGAAAATGGACATAGTTGGTGCATCACGTAGGCCAGCCGGCAGGGAATTCCAGACACAAGGGGCAATGAAACTGAAACTACGCTCCCCGAAAGACTTGGTACTATGCTTTGGAATTTTCATAAGCTTTTCACTTGATGAGCGGAGAGAACTGGAAGGGTAATAGGTACAAAGGGAGGTCGAAAGATATGCTGGAAGGGTTGAATCAAAATGACGGTACACCAAAACAGCAATTTTGTACTGGCAGCAGAAATTAACGGGAAGCCAGTGTAGATGTTTCAGGAGGGGTGTCACACGATCGCGCTTGCCCTTCATAAGAACCAGACGTGCCGCACTGTTTTGAACTCTTGCAGACAGTTTAGTTGTTCTGCCGGAAGACCCGCCAGGACTGAATTGCAGTAATCCAGTCCTGATGTGATCTTGGTAGTTACTAGCCTAGCACAGGTAGTGTCCGAAAGTTATTGACGGATTGATGCAATACGGCGCAGTTTAAGAAAACATGCACGGCATGTACTGCTAATCTGATTGTGCATGGACAAGGTCTGGTCAATGTGAACACTGAGATACCTAACTGAGTTCTTGAATGGAATAGAGCTACCCCCAATGACTGTGGACTCACTCCCCACAAGCCCTAGACGTGATGGTGCACCGACAGGTAAAACTTCAGTTTTATCTGTGTTGAGTATCAGTTTGTTGCTGTTCATCCATGAAAGTACATCATCAACACATGTCTCAATATCTGACTGCACAGAAGAACAAGAAGGGCAAAGCCCATACGACTCACATGCTTGACCTTGACCTTTATATGACCTTGACCTTCAGGTGACCTTCAAGGTCAAGGTCAAACAACTAAACCTACCAATGACATCATACACTAAAAAATGCTTTACACATTTTTCCTACCAAAATACATGTGACCTTGACCCAAGGTCAAGGTCATCCAAGGTCATGCAACACAAAGCTGTTATTTCAAGACATAGGAAACACAATGGTGCTTATTGGCACTTTATACCATGAGATATGGTCACTTTTTTTAGTGGTTCACTACCCCATTTTGGTCACTTTTCATAAGGGTCAAAGTGACCTTGACCTTGATGATATGTGACCAAATGTGTCTCATGATGAAAGTATAACATGTGCCCCACATAATTATTAAGTTTGAAACAGTTATCTTCCATAGTTCAGGGTCAGGGTCACTTCAAAATATGTATACAATCCAACTTTGAAGAGCTCCTGTGACCTTGACCTTGAAGCAAGGTCAACCAAACTGGTATCAAAAGATAGGGATTACTTTGCCCTATATACCATATATAGGTCAGGTATCCAATCTCAAAAACTTCAGAGAAAATTGAGAAAATGTGAAAAATGGCTGTTTTTTAGACAACATTTATGGCCCCTGCGACCTTGACCTTGAAGCAAGGACAAGTCACTATGTATGATTTTTGAGGCCTTGTCATCATACACCATCATGCCACATTTGGTATTGATAGACTTAATAGTCTCCGAGAAAATNNNGTTTCTTTTTGTCTGCTGCACTTTTATTCAGCTTTGCCTTCCTCGGTGGTCTCGGACTGCTGGGAAGGGTTGTTAGCCTTGAATAAACTTGTATTTGTTTTGCAAACTGATTCACTGGCCTGTGTTTATTTGAGCTTGGGTTGTTTTCTTGTTGTTTGTGGTGTCCCCCCAAGGAGTGGAGGTTAGTTTAGCTGTAAACTCTTTTACTTATCAGGGTCACCTCTCCTTGAGGCGATTATATCGCCTCTGGGAAGGGGCTCGTAACTCTTAAAGTTTTTTTAGATAAGTAGAAACCTCGACAAAAACTTTAAATAACAGATTCACTGCAGAATTTTTAAACACCAATGGCATACTTTGCTGCAGGTAGTTCGTGGAGCGTGTTGGGTCAGCCGTTCCACTTTTTGGCCACCATTTTGACGGCAATTTTACATTATTTATTACTCTAACATGCACAAACTTTACTTTCATCAAATCCCACTGCTCATGGTGTTTCTTGGACATATGTACAACCTCCTGATGCAATGTTTCTTTGCCTAAAACAAAAAAAATAGCTGGTTATAAGAAACTTTAATAGAGCACCCCATCCAGTCACGAACTCAGGAGAACAACTCATTTACTCTATGCCTCTGAC
The DNA here is from genome assembly GCA_034096865.1 of Theodoxus fluviatilis. Classification (NCBI taxonomy): domain Eukaryota; kingdom Metazoa; phylum Mollusca; class Gastropoda; order Cycloneritida; family Neritidae; genus Theodoxus; species Theodoxus fluviatilis. The sequence goes on from JAWQFJ010001651.1 coordinate 11,682, forward strand.
AGCTACATGGAGCTGAGGGTGGGGGTGTGGGGGTGTGGGGGGTGTGGGCGGGTGGGGGTGGGGGGTGGGGAACCAAAGTGGAATGGACTGCCCACTACCAGCTCTGTACAAGAAACAATCATCATGTCAGCAACACTTACAGTGGGAGTGGTCACTCACCCTCTGGACGGCATTGGCCCAAGTCTGGGCAGTGGAGGAGGTGCGGGAGGTCAGCAGGTTGTGGAGGAGGTCTACCACCTCAGCCGCCATGGTGTTGGCCACCTGACCACTGACAAAGCTCCGCACAGGGTCGGTCCTGCAGTCACAGTAAACACACACTGCCATAGAGAACTGACACCCATGAGAAGGCCAGGACAGAGAAAGGAACAAAGACACACACACACACACACACCTGACTTCCAACATTTTGTAGACTGTCACAAGGCCGTTTTCCAGCGAGGTGTTACGAAGTCTGGCAGGCAAAAATCAAATACACACAGCACAATGTGACAGTAGCTGCAATCCCAAACTTCCATATTCACAAAATATAATTTCACCGGATATCAGGAAATCTCTCGTACTTCGATCAATGTTGCACTTCCTTTTCTTGAAGGTGAAGGTCACTGGAAGCAAATTACATAACTACATAGCAACATCAGCAACTCTAAGTTGTCCCACTATGCAGCAAGGCCATTTCCAATATCAACCAATTTCTCATGCTTTCAGTTGAATCAACTTTATAGTTCTTTTTCTTCAAGGTGATGCTTAAAGGAAACAAATTCCATAGATGTGTAGTAACATCAGCAACTCTTCAATATCTCCTACTTTTCAGTGAGTGTGTAGCCAATATCACCTAATCTCTCACGCTTGAATCAACTTGGGATTCTTTTACCTGAAGCAAATTGTCATTTTCTTTCAAAAATAAATCATCAAATCACAGTAATCTGTGTAATTCTTGTCAGGAGCAACACAGTTGGTTTGTGAGGATCTGACCATGACAAGATTTCAACCCTATTATCAGATAATGTACTATGTATCTAATAAGTTTAGACCAAGTAATATTCTGGCAGATAAATCCAAGGAAAAGGCCAAACATAACACTAAGCCGTGCTACTTACTACAATCAAGCATATCATAATGCTGTCCCTGTAGATTCAGCAAATCACATCTCAACGAGGCGGCTCACCTGGACAGCTCCACATTCTTGTCCTTGCAGACCACATCCACAGTGGTTTTTTTCTTGTCCGAGGAGTTGTCAGTCAGAGTGTTGTCCACAGGGGGGGAGGTGGAGACCACAAAACCCATCTGGGACCACTTGGATGCCTTGCGCAGAGCGGAGACTGCATCCTCTGTGATCACCTCACACTTCCCTGACTGTCACCAAACACAGAACAAGTCTCCATGTTAGAACATCAGTGGTGATCATTTTAATACAAATGTTACCAGACAGCACAAAACCAGTCCTAACTTGCACAAAGCGAATTTGGCACTACATGAAGATTTATGGGATAAGGGTCAATCCGGGTCAGTTGTGTGTTTTAGCAGAGATGCATGCCTGGAACACAAATTGTTCGTCCTCAAATAATTTTCCAGAAAAATATATTTAAAATTAATGTGTAAAATTACTATTGTCTTGCCTTGACTCTAAAGCACTCTTATAGGAAAACTTTACAGACCTTTTTCTCATAGTTGCAGCTGACACAACAGCCATCTTCAAATAGGCAAAAGTATTAATAATTTTCATTCTACAGTGTTCATAGTTGTATCAAATCAACAAAAAAAGGATTGGAGATTTTACAAAGTGCTGACATCTCCAAACACCAAAAAGTTAAGCTGGGACTGGCTATGTGTTGGCTGGTCACAAAGTGGTTATAAAGTTTCATTTTCATTTGAATCAATGCTGCCATCAATCAACAACGAGCATCAATAATTAAGCACAATGCAGTGATATTTCCCTAGAACAGCTAGCTGCCAGCAAATCACAGCCAAAAATGACAACCACATGGCCTTGCAATGCTGTATGAACGTCTTCATTGGTGGTTCAACATTTTAGTAACTGAGACACAAATGGATACTTTGTTGTTCAGACCTTACCATGACCAAGTCTTCAATTTTCACATTCAAACCTATACTTCAAAGTAAGCACTTTTAAGAAAATGCATCATGAAAATCCACAGGAAGACATTAGCAGGCAGAGAAACATGGGTTTGCATCTGCAATTTGGTCTAACAACACAAGATTAATGACATGTTAAGAGAAACATTTATCGGACTTCATAAGGAAAGAATTACACATGGGAGATGACAAGATATGTTTCATTTGATTCCCTCAGGAAAAGTGGAAGAGGCAACGCCGACAGCCATCTCACCTTAACCAAGTCTCTCTCCATCCTGATGATTTTGTCCATGTTGGTGCCACCAGCTAGTCTGAAAGGTCTATTTTCAGAGCTGTTAGAAGAGAGAAAGAGAGAGCCATAGAGTAGCCCATCCACAGAGATGGAAGGTGCATGCAAAAATATGCACACACACACACACA
>JAWQFJ010001652.1:0-25000 GCA_034096865.1 Theodoxus fluviatilis
GCTGGCGCATTCAGCGTGGCTGAGACTAGTAAATATAGTCTCAGCAACAGGTTGGTCACGTGATAGCCTTAATTCTTCCATAACATGCATACCACCGTTCTGAACACAGAGTCTCGGCCACGCTGAATGACATATCACATTGTGAGTGTATTCCTCCGCTTGTTGTGATACACTCGATACTGGCAGCCATGTTTTCGTCAATTCATTTTCTAAACATCGATTTCCCATGAATGTAAAACTTGTATGCGGTAAAATTCGAATCACAAGAGTGTAATATTGTGAACTCTACTAATTATAAGAACTTTGAATACAACAGCAATATTTATACTTCATTTAGCGAGTAAGGCAACCAATCCCGTCTGCATAATCTTCGATACACACAGAAACCCACTGAGTGCTTTTGCTGATGAGGAATCATTAATTTAATGTATGCTTAGAAGGATTAAACTTAGAAAAACTGCTTCTGATCTATCCGATAATATCAAACTTCGGAATCGGACGGATTCCCACAGAAGAAACTTCCATTCGATTAACGTTCAACACAGACGGAATGTAGGTTAAATCACTTACTGACTCCATCAGTCGATACACAAATGATCGAAGTGTGGAGCTCGTCAAACAGTGTGAAGGCAGTTAGACCACAGGTTCCGGCCAGAAAGCATTTACTTGCGAGAGTATAACCATAGATTCACGAAACCAGCCCGGACCCATAGGAATCCTTTTCGCTGCGTTTATAGTAGGTCCAAAGATCGCGTGTATTACTATATACACAATCGCACGTGCTCAAGGCAGTTTGCAACCTTATAGACACGTTTGCGCTAAAAGTAGTTCTCAAATGATTTCCTGAAAATCTCATAGATTAGTTTTATTAGAACACCAAATTTGTGTTTATCTATCTGGATAAATAATTGGAGTGAAATAGAATCGCCTCTTTTTACTCTCAATGGTCTTCTGATCATGTTGAATATTGATTGGTAGAATCATTGGAATGTGGAGCCGAAGTCACGTGACCAACCTGTGTCAGAGATACTATATCTCTGTGTTCAGAATGCTGCTGGCGTAGTGGCTACGGTTCGATCGTGTTCGTCTGGTAGGCATGTACGGTGTGATTTGTTTACTTCTCTTCTGTGGGTTTTGTGCAGAAAGTATATTAGTAATAGTCTATTATGAAAATTTTCTATTAGTTTTTTTATCTAATTAAACTTTATGCATGCTTTAATGCCATTCTTTTGCCACGATCTAGCTATAATCACTCCTCAACAGAGACCCGAAACATACCACAACATATAGCACCGGAAGTTTTGTAACCTACCATCATGGCTACGCTGCTAATTTTATTACCATATGACCCCTAGTGAACTCTTCCCCGGCCATACTTCCCATCTACTTAAAAAATCTGGAGGAGATGTCTAAAGAGTTTTTCAAAATACGAAAACCATTTATCTGAATATGAACTTCCAACTGTAAACTAAACATAGAATGCAAGAATTCAGTGCAAGGATGAATGGTTGAAGTTATACGTCCCATCAGCCCAAGTAGGTTATGTAAGGCCACTGCGCACGAAAACCACTAGAATCGTTTAGAACAACTGTAAATCATAAAGTCCTAGTTATTCGCCTTTTACGAAGCGCATAGGTCTATTCTGACCCCCAACCCACAAGGGGCTCATTTCAAGACTTTTATAAAAGTCCGGTTAAGATTCATACACATAGGTCGTTATGCCGCTGCCAATCTTCGTTCAAAACCAAAAGTGTATGAATGTAGGGGAGAGCGGGGCTGGTTGTAACATTTTTTACATTACGACTCATCACGCATTACATGCTTAGCATTTAAGCAACTTTATTCACTCAAGCACAACTAAAAACATTCGTTTTAACTGAAACTGAAACGGTTGTTCAAATCTGCACCGTTTGTCTCCAAGGTGAACAAAACTGACGTAACCCTACTCGTTACAACTTGCCCCACATGTGGGGTAAGTTGTAACAAGCCGTGGGGCTGGTTTTAACACAATGATATTAGACATTAAAAAAAGACTTAATGGTATTCGACGGCATGTACTCTACATACCCCAGCACCTACATAGCCCATCTTCTACATACTCGACCCCTACCTAGCCCATCCCCTACCTAGCCCATCCCCTACCTAGCCCATCCCCTACATAGCCCATCCCCTACATAGCCCATCCCCTACATAGCCCATCCTCTACATAGCCCATCCCCTACATAGCCCGTCCCCTACCTAGCCCAACAACTACATAGCCCATCCCCTACATAGCCCATCCCCTACATAGCCCATCCCCTACATAGCCCATCCTCTACATAGCCCATTCCCTACATAGCCCATCCTCTAAATAGCCCACCCTCTACATACTCGACCCCTACATAGCCCATCCTCCACATACCCCAACCCCTACCTATCTTACTAGGGTTCACAACAAACCAAACAAAAATCCTCCACTGCATGTACTTGCACAAACAAAGCAAACACAAATGTAAATGTGCCAGTGACATAATCAGCACATCAATCTGAGTCATCTGAATCACAGTTTTGACAGATGTAACTGGGTTTTTTCTGTGTGCATTCTTCATGAGACCAATTCTTGCATCTCACACACTGAACCCATTTCTCGTTTGGCATGCTGTTTGAATAGGGTTCACAACAAACCAAACAAAAATCATCCTCAGAGTCTGTGGAAACAGAGTCAGACTTTTTGTAGCTTGATGTTTTTCTCGACTTTGTGTTCCCTTTCTGTTTCTGCAGTGTATTTCTACCTCCTGTTCTAATAGGTGCACGGTTTCTGTTAGTTTTTTCTTCCCGGCTCAGCTTGTTCTTTTCTGGGGTGTTGGTTAAAACTGCTGTCTGTCTACGTGAGGTCTTCCTCTGGTAGTTTCGAACCATTCTGGAAAAAAATAAATGTCTAAATTTATTTAAGTTGATTTACGAGGAAAAAAATACAAAAGATCTAGACAGAATCCTCATTAAACAAAAATACCACATAGAGGCAGACACAGCTCCATGCAGCACGCATACTTAAACATGCATGCGCACACACACACGCACACGCACACGCGCGCGCGCACACACACACACACACACGCACACTCACTTTTTCCTCCTTATTTTCTTCAATTTGTAGCGAATAGAAAAATGGGGTTGGTCGTAACACAGGTGGGGCTGGTTGTAACATGTTACAACTAGCCCCTTCTGGCGTGTTACAACTAGCCCCATCCCACTGTTGATCACCGGCCCTAACCCAGCAGCCAACACAGAAAACGAGAAGCAGATTTTGATGGTATGATAACATTGATAAAGCAACAAGCTTTCTTGAACCGTTTCTGTCAGTATTCTAAGCATTAGTGATTTAGAGATACATGATACTCTTTACAAATTGCAAAAAGTTACTCACATGCCTGAATTTCGAACTTTTTGTTCCCATTCTCACATGCGTCGATTCCATTCCGCCATTTTTTCTTGGGAAATGGAGAATGAGTAAAGGGAACAACTGTCTCAGTCTCAGCAGAAAACTCATAAACAGTAAGGAGTAATGCTGCTTGTTACTTCCAACCCGTGTTACTTTTAGCCCCGCTCTCCCCTATGTATGAGGTGTCATGCTAACAGATAAAAAATACTATTTTACGTCAACCTTACTGTGCGACAGAAGCAATGCATTTGGGGGTAGGTTCTCTATTGCGGAGGGCCGCTATTGCGGGATTTTTTTTCTAACAAAAGTTCTTAGGCCATTTTGATTCTTTTGTCTTAAACGCCTAAAAACCCTAATATTTTTGTTACTTTTTTTTTCTTCGAAACTTGGGATTGTTTTTGGTCAATAGTTCTTCAGGCTATTTTGATTCTTTTGTCCTAAAACGCCTAAAAACCATAAAATATTTGTTACTCTTTTTTTTCGAAACTTAGAATTTTTTTCGGGTTTTACCAATAGCTCTCAGCCTAGGCCGCACCCGCCACCCTGCTTGACTGACTTAGCCTGTCCGGGGAGTTTCACCTAAACCCGGACGCGTTACTTTTTGCACGTTTGTGTTCAACATCAGCGTCGGGCCCTGGAGTTAGGGCGTAGGGACCACCCGTTGAGAGTCAAACGTGGGATGGAGTTTGAATATAAAGCTTCACCCGTTATTGATAAAACCCGAAAAAAATTCTAACTTAAAAAAAAAAGAAAAAAGTAACAAATATTTTATGGGTTTTTTTTGGCGTTTTAGGACAAAAGAATCAAAATGGCCTGAAGAACTTTTAACAAAAAAAATCCCGCAATAGCGGCCCCCCGCAATAGTTTCGAAAAAAAAAGTAACAAACATATTATGGTTTTTTAGGTGTTTTAGGACAAAAGAATCGAAATGGCCTAAGAACTTTTGTTTTTTAAAAAAATCCCGCAATAGCGGCCCCTACCCTGCATTTGCATGTTCAATTCCTTCTTTGAATATCTAGCTTCCTTGACAAGCCCATCGTACACGAGGCAATTTCACACGCCACACACGGACTGACAAAAATATCTCCCAATGGCAGAACGCTACTGAAGCTCTTGCTCCACTATTGCCAGCCGTGATTGGCTGCCACAATGACGCTTGTGAGAACGCCAGGGTACAATCGCCTCGTGTACGACGGGCTCAATTGCTGGTCGCATTTCTTCACTTTTCAGTTCGAATAGTTGAGTATTGCGCTGTAGTGTAGAAGTACAAATTTCCTAAGGCCGGGTGTGTGGAAAACTTTCTAACATCGTCCGCTTTTTTGGCTGCAGTCAAGGATTTGCATGCCCCGGATTGAAGTTTTCGAATGAACTTTCGATACAGCGACCGCATATTTTTGGGGTGATTGTGTGTGTGTGTGTGTGTGTGTGTGTGTATGTGAGAGAAAGAGAGAGAGAGAGAGAGAGAGAGAGAGAGAGAGAGAGAGACAGACAGCATGAATAGGTATATCCATTATCTATGTCTGTGTGTCTCTTGTATGCGCGCGCGCGTATGTGCGCTCAGGAGGCAAAAATGTAACTTGATAAGTCAATGAAATGTATGCAACTAGACTATCTTAATGTCTATACGATCAACATCAAGCAAGCCTAATTAGACACACAAACATCGCTAGGAACGTTACAGTCTTTGCAAGTAAGAATATCCCCCTTCAGTATAGAGCAGTTCAGATCCTTTATCAAATGTAAAACTATTCATTGCTGGTAAAGAGATCATTTGCTATGCAGCATTTCACACAACGTCCTTTTTACACAGACCTATCGACACACGACGGTGTTTGCTGCACCATTTCACACAACGTCCTTTTTACACAGACCTATCGACACACGACGGTGTTTGCAAGCCGATAAAAAAAAAACCTTGATGCATCCTGTAGGAGAAAGAAAAGCAAATCCTGCATGACATTTGCACAAGCTGACACATCCTGTTCCCCCCCCACTTATCCTGCTCAGTTTTCTCACACGCTGCTTCCTCCTGCGCTGCCCCCTGGGGGCTGGGGGTAAGAATAGACCCACCACGCCTCCCTATTCAATTTGTTTGTGGGCTGGGGGTAAGAATAGACCCACCACATCTCCCTATCCACTTTGTTTGTGGGCTGGGGGTAAGAATAGACCCACCACGCCTCCCTATCCACTTTGTTTGTGGGCTGGGGGTAAGAATAGACCCACCACGCCTCCCTATCCAATTTGTTAGTGGGCTGGGGGTAAGAATAGACCCACCACGCCTCCCTATCCAATTTGTTTGTGGGCTGGGGGTAAGAATAGACCCACCACACCTCCCTATCCAATTTGTTTGTGGGCTGGGGGTAAGAATAGACCCACCACACCTCCCTATCCAATTTGTTTGTGGGCTGGGGGTAAGAATAGACCCACCACACCTCCCTATCCAATTTGTTTGTGGGCTGGGGGTAAGAATAGACCCACCACGCCTCCCTATCCACTTTGTTTGTGAGCTGGGGGTAAGAATAGACCCACCACGCCTCCCTATCCAATTTATTAGTGGGCTGGGGGTAAGAATAGACCCACCACACCTCCCTATCCAATTTGTTTGTGGGCTGGGGGTAAGAATAGACCCACCACACCTCCCTATCCACTTTGTGGGCTGGGGGTAAGAATAGACCCACCACACCTCCCTATCCACTTTGTTTGTGGGCTGGGGGTAAGAATAGACCCACCACACCTCCCTATCCACTTTGTTTGTGGGCTGGGGGTAAGAATAGACCCACCACACCTCCCTATCCAATTTGTTTGTGGGCTGGGGGTAAGAATAGACCCACCACACCTCCCTATCCAATTTGTTTGTGGGCTGGGGGTAAGAATAGACCCACCACACCTCCCTATCCACTTTGTTTGTGGGCTGGGGGTAAGAATAGACCCACCACGCCTCCCTATCCACTTTGTGGGCTGGGGGTAAGAATAGACCCACACCTCCCTATCCACTTTGTGGGCTGGGGGTAAGAATAGACCCACCACACCTCCCTATCCAATTTGTTTGTGGGCTGGGGGTAAGAATAGACCCACCACGCCTCCCTATCCACTTTGTTTGTGGGCTGGGGGTAAGAATAGACCCACCACGCCTCCCTATCCACTTTGTTTGTGGGCTGGGGGTAAGAATAGACCCACCACACCTCCCTATCCACTTTGTGGGCTGGGGGTAAGAATAGACCCACACCTCCCTATCCACTTTGTGGGCTGGGGGTAAGAATAGACCCACCACACCTCCCTATCCACTTTGTGGGCTGGGGGTAAGAATAGACCCACCACACCTCCCTATCCACTTTGTGGGCTGGGGGTAAGAATAGACCCACCACGCCTCCCTATCCACTTTGTTTGTGGGCTGGGGGTAAGAATAGACCCACCACGCCTCCCTATCCAATTTGTTTGTGGGCTGGGGGTAAGAATAGACCCACCACGCCTCCCTATCCACTTTGTTTGTGGGCTGGGGGTAAGAATAGACCCACCACGCCTCCCTATCCACTTGTGTGTGGGCTGGGGGTAAGAATAGACCCACCACACCTCCCTATCCACTTTGTTTGTGGGCTGGGGGTAAGAATAGACCCACCACACCTCCCTATCCACTTTGTTTGTGGGCTGGGGGTAAGAATAGACCCACCACGCCTCCCTATCCAATTTGTTTGTGGGCTGGGGGTAAGAATAGACCCACCACACCTCCCTATCCACTTTGTTTGTGGGCTGGGGGTAAGAATAGACCCACCACGCCTCCCTATCCAATTTGTTTGTGGGCTGGGGGTAAGAATAGACCCACCATATCTCCCTACTCTCCTTGTGGGCTGGGGGTAAGAATAGACCCACCATATCTCCCTACTCTCCTTGTGGGCTGGGGGTAAGAATAGACCCACCACGTCTCCCTACTCTCCTTGTGGGCTGGGGGTAAGAATAGACCCACCACGCCTCCCTATCCACTTTGTTTGTGGGCTGGGGGTAAGAATAGACCCACCACACCTCCCTATCCACTTTGTTTGTGGGCTGGGGGTAAGAATAGACCCACCACGCCTCCCTATCCACTTTGTTTGTGGGCTGGGGGTAAGAATAGACCCACCACACCTCCCTATCCACTGTTTGTGGGCTGGGGGTAAGAATAGACCCACCACGCCTCCCTATCCACTTTGTGGGCTGGGGGTAAGAATAGACCCACCACGCCTCCCTATCCACTTTGTGGGCTGGGGGTAAGAATAGACCCACCACGCCTCCCTATCCACTTTGTGGGCTGGGGGTAAGAATAGACCCACCACGCCTCCCTATCCACTGTTTGTGGGCTGGGGGTAAGAATAGACCCACCACGCCTCCCTATCCACTTTGTGGGCTGGGGGTAAGAATAGACCCACCACGCCTCCCTATCCACTTTGTGGGCTGGGGGTAAGAATAGACCCACCACGCCTCCCTATCCACTTTGTGGGCTGGGGGTAAGAATAGACCCACCACGCCTCCCTATCCACTTTGTGGGCTGGGGGTAAGAATAGACCCACCACGCCTCCCTATCCACTTTGTTTGTGGGCTGGGGGTAAGAATAGACCCACCACGCCTCCCTATCCACTTTGTTTGTGGGCTGGGGGTAAGAATAGACCCACCACACCTCCCTATCCACTTTGTTTGTGGGCTGGGGGTAAGAATAGACCCACCACGCCTCCCTATCCACTTTGTGGGCTGGGGGTAAGAATAGACCCACCACACCTCCCTATCCACTTTGTGGGCTGGGGGTAAGAATAGACCCACCACGCCTCCCTATCCACTTGTTTGTGGGCTGGGGGTAAGAATAGACCCACCACACCTCCCTATCCACTTTGTGGGCTGGGGGTAAGAATAGACCCACCACGCCTCCCTATCCACTTTGTTTGTGGGCTGGGGGTAAGAATAGACCCACCACGCCTCCCTATCCACTGTTTGTGGGCTGGGGGTAAGAATAGACCCACCATATCTCCCTATCCACTTTGTGGGCTGGGGGTAAGAATAGACCCACCATATCTCCCTACTCTCCTTGGGGGCTGGGGGTAAGAATAGACCCACCACGCCTCCCTATCCACTTTGTTTGTGGGCTGGGGGTAAGAATAGACCCACCACACCTCCCTATCCACTTTGTGTGGGATGGGGGCAAGAATAGACCCACCACGCCTCCCTATCCACTTTGTTTGTGGGCTGGGGGTAAGAATAGACCCACCACGCCTCCCTATCCACTTGTGGGCTGGTGGTAAGAATAGACCCACCACGTCTCCCTATCCACTTTGTGGGCTGGGGGTAAGAATAGACCCACCACACCTCCCTATCCACTTTGTGGGCTGGGGGTAAGAATAGACCCACCACATCTCCCTACTCTCCTTGTGGGCTGGGGGTAAGAATAGACCCACCATATCTCCCTACTCTCCTTGTGGGCTGGGGGTAAGAATAGACCCACCATATCTCCCTACTCTCCTTGTGGGCTGGGGGTAAGAATAGACCCACCATCTCTCCCTACTCTCCTTGTGGGCTGGGGGTAAGAATAGACCCACCACGTCTCCCTACTTTCTTGTGGGCTGGGGGTAAGAATAGACCCACCACGCCTCCCTATCCACTTTGTTTGTGGGCTGGGGGTAAGAATAGACCCACCACACCTCCCTATCCACTTTGTGGGCTGGGGGTAAGAATAGACCCACCACACCTCCCTATCCACTTTGTGGGCTGGGGGTAAGAATAGACCCACCACATCTCCCTATCTCCATTGTGGGCTGGGGGTAAGAATAGACCCACCACGCCTCCCTATCCACTTTGTTTGTGGGCTGGGGGTAAGAATAGACCCACCACACCTCCCTATCCACTTTGTTTGTGGGCTGGGGGTAAGAATAGACCCACCACGCCTCCCTATCCACTTTGTTTGTGGGCTGGGGGTAAGAATAGACCCACCACACCTCCCTATCCACTTTGTTTGTGGGCTGGGGGTAAGAATAGACCCACCACGCCTCCCTATCCACTTTGTGGGCTGGGGGTAAGAATAGACCCACCACGCCTCCCTATCCACTTTGTGGGCTGGGGGTAAGAATAGACCCACCACACCTACCTATCCACTTTGTTTGTGGGCTGGGGGTAAGAATAGACCCACCACGCCTCCCTATCCAATTTGTTTTTGGGCTGGGGGTAAGAATAGACCCACCACACCTCCCTATCCACTTTGTTTGTGGGCTGGGGGTAAGAATAGACCCACCACGCCTCCCTATCCACTTTGTTTGTGGGCTGGGGGTAAGAATAGACCCACCACGCCTCCCTATCCACTTTGTTTGTGGGCTGGGGGTAAGAATAGACCCACCACGCCTCCCTATCCACTTTGTGGGCTGGGGGTAAGAATAGACCCACCACACCTCCCTATCCACTTTGTTTGTGGGCTGGGGGTAAGAATAGACCCACCACGCCTCCCTATCCAATTTGTTTGTGGGCTGGGGGTAAGAATAGACCCACCACACCTCCTTATCCACTGTTTGTGGGCTGGGGGTAAGAATAGACCCACCACGCCTCCCTATCCAATTTGTTTGTGGGCTGGGGGTAAGAATAGACCCACCACACCTCCCTATCCAATTTGTTTGTGGGCTGGGGGTAAGAATAGACCCACCACGCCTCCCTATCCAATTTTGTTGTGGGCTGGGGGTAAGAATAGACCCACCACGCCTCCCTATCCAATTTGTTTGTGGGCTGGGGGTAAGAATAGACCCACCACGCCTCCCTATCCACTTTGTTTGTGGGCTGGGGGTAAGAATAGACCCACCACGCCTCCCTATCCACTTTGTTTGTGGGCTGGGTGTAAGAATAGACCCACCACGCCTCCCTATCCACTTTGTTTGTGGGCTGGGGGTAAGAATAGACCCACCACGCCTCCCTATCCACTTTGTTTGTGGGCTGGGGGTAAGAATAGACCCACCACACCTCCCTATCCAATTTGTTTGTGGGCTGGGGGTAAGAATAGACCCACCATATCTCCCTACTCTCCTTGTGGGCTGGGGGTAAGAATAGACCCACCATATCTCCCTACTCTGTTTGTGGGCTGGGGGTAAGAATAGACCCACCACACCTCCCTATCCACTTTGAAGGTGAATAAAGAAATCGAGAGTTGACTAGATCGTACTTTAACCAGCTCATGTGATTTTGTAGTCAATGGCCTTTTGTAGCCTACAATTACAAATAGACTGATGGACCGTGAATCCTCACCAATCCATCCATCAATCAATGTGTCATGTTGTTACATGTTTTATTGTTAACTAATGATCAAGCAGCCGATACAATTATTGGTTACACATTTGACCATTGCATTCTCAACAAATAGCGTGAATTAGCGCAATGAATGTAATGAGCAAGCAGAAATACCCGTCTGTGCATCCTCCTTTGTGATATCTCCCCAGTACACAACACATGTACCCAGATACACTTTATGTATTTTGTAACGAGGCTGCTACACAACTTACTACTTCCCACTTTCAGTGGGTGCATTCAGAGCTTCGTTGATGCAGAATCATTCTGAGACTGTACACTTTGTCAGACTGTGTATATGTCTAATACACACATACACACACTTTCATATGTAAAAATTGACCAGTTTTGGATTGTCAGCATACTTCTGAACAGCATGCTAAGGGACCAACCATGCCCTAGATAAAACCCTGCGATAAAAACAAGTAAGCATGCATACAGACAACAAAAAAACAACATCTCAGTGCAGCAATCATTTATTACTGTGTATCTGAAGAAAAATATCTGAAAAATAATTTGATTGGTGGCCTGCAGTGCAAAAAACCATTTGTTTCCATCATCCTCCAACTGCAGACACTGTGAATGCCTCAGCACCGACACAATTTTGGCAGCTACAAATTCATGACTTCCAAAATTTATTGCAAGATATCTACATCGTAAACTTTGACATGTGCAGAAAATATCTTATATAAGGTTATGCATGAAGTGGCTGCAATCATTAGATTATTTGTTCATATTTCTTTTGTCAAAGTTTGGCATAGCTTGTTCCTAACTATTCCACTGATATTGCTTCGGCACCACCCTTTTACAATATTTTGAAACTGAAACCTTCACAGAATTAACAACTACCTTTTTCATTATTACAGACACAAAGGCAGTTTTCAACTGTCACAACATTACACAGTTCAAACACATTCCAAGTTATGGTTAGTTTCAAGTTAGATAACCAATGTTAGTTATTGCAAAATGTTCCGACATTTTTCAAGAAGAAAATATTGCATGAAAAACTGGACAAAATCTTGGTCATTAAACTATCACAGTTTCTGAAGGAATATGCCACATCACAGCAGTGATCACATGGCATGACATTTTTAAATAATAAATATATTGCTCCCATGAACAACAGCATTAAGAAGTCTATTAACAATTAAGCTATGAATGTCCTGCAGACCAAACAATTAAGAAAGTTTGACTTTCTGCTTCTCTCCTGGTTTCCAGGTAAATTGCAGATGAACTTTACTAGGACACTCTTATAGCATAATGGGCAAGCACAAGGAGTAGTTTGTAGAGAACTTTAACTAAGGCACACTTCAAAACTTCTCCAGAATCTTAGGTTTTAGATGGCAAAGCAATCTAGGTAAAGACAAATGAGCTGCTTATGATAGGAGTTTCAACCGTAATCTGCATGCTTTTATACTTCTAGAGGCAAAGAAAACCAAAATCTCAAAAACAATTCTCTAACCATAAAGCAAAGCATAATCTCAAAATTAAGCACGAGTCTGCAAGGAAACCCCTATGCATGACCAAGACAGCCACTTCTCTCCAGGCAGGCAACATTTCCCAATAGAAGGCAGCTCTCCAGGCAGGCAACATTTCCCAATAGAAGGCAGCTCTCCAAGGCTGGCTGCCAGCATGTTTGGGAGTGCAGTGCATGCAAGGTGATCAGCAAAGTTGCCCAGGATGCGGAGTCGTGCATGGAGACTGACTACTGGTCCTGCAAGGACTCCATCTCCATGATCTCCTTGAAGCTGAAGGGCTCGAACTGGTAGCCCGTGCCATGGTAGAATTTGCTCTGGAACTCCACCCTGCAAGCACACATACACACAGCAATCTCCATGTGAGCTTCTGGAACTCCACCCTGCAAGCACACATACACACAGCAATCTCCATGTGAGCTTCTGGAACTCCACCCTGCAAGCACACATACAAACAGCAATCTCCATGTGAGCTTCTGGAACTCCACCCTGCAAGCACACATACAAACAGCAATCTCCATGTGAGCTTCTGGAACTCCACCCTGCAAGCACACATACACACAGCAATCTCCATGTGAGCTTCTGGAACTCCACCCTGCAAGCACACATACAAACAGCAATCTCCATGTGAGCTTTTGGAACTCCACCCTGCAAGCACACATACAAACAGCAATCTCCATGTGAGCTTTTGGAACTGACTGCAGAAACTTGTAGGTATTGAGTGCAGACACGGACTTCGAGCTACGAGTGCAGACAGCATGCAAAGTGGAATTTCTTCCTAAAAAAAACACAAGGTCTCCAGTTGGCATTTTTATCTTGCTGATGTGAGAGCAAGGCAACTTACCAGTGGAGACGCAAGGTGTGCAGGAAGGCAGACAGCCCCTCCATCATTAGCAGCACAGCAACGGTCAGCACTGCCCAGGCATACCACAGAAACATGACGGGAACAAAGCCCCAGGAGTGTCCCATCTTGAGGCCAATTCGCAGCACCATTGTCCACAGCACCTCTGACAGCTCTGAAGGGAAAGAGCAATAAGTGCAGAGCAATGGTCACCTTTATCAATGTGCTTGCCCAACACCACAAGCTGCAAGGGGCTTTTGCTCCTCAAGATATCAACATTTGAAAACTTTCAAATAACTGGAACTGTAACAGGAAACCTTTGTTCCCCCTTCATGAAGACAATAACTGGTTTGAAGTTGAAGTAATATAGAAAGTTGGGTTTGTATTCAATGAACAAACAAAACCCCAGTTTAAATGGACTTTCATCAGTGCCTCTTGACACTGACAGTGGTCAAAGTTTACACACTATGCAGTAATCAGTGCCTTTAGACACTGACAGTGGTCAAAGTTAACACACTATGCAGTAATCAGTGCTTCAACACACTGACAGTGGTCAAAGTTAACACACTATGCAGTAATCAGTGCCTCTACACAATGAGAGTGGTCACACTACTCACTATGTAGTAGCCAGTGCCTCTAGACACTGACAGTAGTCAAAGCCTGCACACTATGCAGTAGTTAGCACCTGCATTCTGGACAATGGTAAGAATTTACAGATCCAAATCCAAAATGACAAGAATGCCTGACGAAAGTGGTTTGCGATGACAGATACAATGCAATGCAAGGTACAGTTCATGGTCGTCCATTTAATTAAGCAAGGACACTGATTACGCAGAAACAGGTAAGATAGATAGATGTACTCCATTCATTTCACATGGCAGGCAACTCTTTGCCCACTTCAAGTAATTATGAAGACATAGATACAGTACAGGTGCATACTGTAACAAAACAAAACCAAAACAATCCATCACATGGACACTGTGTCTCACTTGTTCACCATGTGAATCAGGGAGGGCACAAAAGATTGTCTTGCATGTTCTGTTTCACATTTGAGCATCCTGTACATTTGTTGAAAGGTGAACAGCTCAAAACCAGAGCACAGGATATGTGTGCAGTCAGACATGTTAGCCAACTGATTTCTGTACTGCTTTTCATGGAGTGATTGCAACAAATTTTCAACCAGTCAGGCAGGAAATTTTACAACCTAGTTTAACTGTTCTATTGAACATACTCTTGTTTTTAACCCATTGCTTACGCAGCGCAAGGACGTGTTGCGATAACGCCAACACCCGTTGGCTACGTAGCGCAAGTACGTGTTGCGGTCGCCGTAATGAATTTTTCCTATCTCCGTGTCTGTTTCAAGGGAAGTAAATCGTACAGCTCTTTATTCTCTGTCCAGTGTGTGTTCGCTGGAGTTACCTTTTCTTTAGTATAGTCCCCGTGAGAAAGCTAGATGTAGTAGAAGCTACGCTCACCCTACGTCGGGTTTATGCGCTTGTCGACATGGCGTCGCGTTGTCGAAAGGTGATCGATCGGTGATGAAAATGACGAAGTATTAGAAGTGTGGATGGAAGAAGGGTCTGATATTGAAGATCTAGGTGGATATTGGACTTCTGAAGATCTTTATGATTCTGATGCGGAAATAGTCCCAGTCAACGAGAATGAAGCGGTGGCTGACAGCGAAGACGAATCGATTTCGTGGCTGAAAGCGAAAACGAATTGACTTCGTCGCCGTCGCGTCAGAAAGAGAGGAAGAGATAGAACGGTTTTTACAGCAGACACAGACATCGATTCGGATGCAGAGGATGTCGAAAACCTTCTCTACTCCTCCAATGAACTGTACCACACAAAAGAGGACTATGCTGAGTAGGGCGCCTTCTTTCTCTCAGGTCATTTGAGACTTTTCTTCTATTCAAACAGAGACAGATTGCAGTGAGTAAGTGTATATTTTCTGATTTCCCCTCTCTGACTTGCTAAAAAAAATCATTTTCAAGCATTTTTTTATCCTGTAGTCAATCATTCATCAATATAGTTTGATGTGGAAATACTGATTTCAGAACTGTTGTGCAAAATTTATCTCTTGACTATTATTACAATACATTAGGTGTAAAAAAAACAAAACAAGAAGGGCAAAGCCCATACGACTCACATGCTTCACCTTGACCTTTATATGACCTTGACCTTCAGGTGACCTTCAAGGTCAAGGTCAAACAACTAAACCTACCAATGACACCATACACTAAGAAATGCTTTACACATTTTTCCTACCAAAATACATGTGACCTTGACCCAAGGTCAAGGTCATCCAAGGTCATGCAACACAAAGCTGTTAATTCAAGACATAGGAAGCACAATGGTGCTTATTGGCACTTTCTACCATGAGATATGGTCACTTTTAGTGGTTCACTACCTCATTTTGGTCACATTTCATAAGGGTCAAAGTGACCTTGACCTTGATGATATGTGACCAAATGTGTCTCATGATGAAAGTATAACATGTGCCCCACATAATTATTAAGTTTGAAACAGTTATCTTCCATAGTTCAGGGTCAAGGTCACTTCAAAATATGTATACAATCCAACTTTGAAGAGCTCCTGTGACCTTGACCTTGAAGCAAGGTCAACCAAACTGGTATCAAAAGATAGGGAATACTTTGCCCTATATACCATATATAGGTCAGGTATCCAATCTCAAAAACTTCAGAGAAAATTGAGAAAATGTGAAAAATGACTGTTTTTTAGACAACATTTATGGCCCCTGCGACCTTGACCTTGAAGCAAGGACAAGTCACTATGTATTTTTTTTTAGGCCTTGTCATCATACACCATCATGCCAAATTGGGTGTTAATAGACTTAGTAGTCTCCGAGAAAAATCCAACGTTAAAGTTTTTCACGGACGCCCGGACGCCCGGACGCCCGGACGGACGACACGGGTGAGTACATAGACTCACTTTTGCTTCGCATGTGAGTCAAAAATCAAAATTGCATGTACCTGGTGTTAAAAAACAAATTTCCCCAATTTTCTTACTGCATATTGTAACTATCCAGCACTTCAGCTAGAAAGTGCAAATGATTTTCTTTCTTGTGGTACCAACCATTAAACAGTTATTCTAAATTTGGACTTTGTGTGATTTTTTGAAAACTTGCAAAAACACTGCGTACACAGGTAAAGTTCCTAATGCTATCCCTGCGTAAGCAATGAGTTAACAGAAAGAATTTCCCCATGTGTATAAGTGTATATATATAATATAATGGAATAAAAAGGCACTTTTATTTTGCGTACTAAAACCTATCCATCAAATGTCAAATGACCTACTACACACTGTTATTTCACATCATACCTTTTTCCTTTGTTTCTGTTCTAATGTCTCATCATTGTAACAAAACCAAGAACTGTATCTTGCATTGCGTGTTTTATCACAGGACAGGGGTCAAACTACTTACATCCGAGGCAGCAGTCAGTCTACAGACACAACAATCAGTCCCCCGTCTCCAAAGACACACCTAAAAGTGGTCAGGCTTTTCAGACACAGTGGTCACTGGTCATTCTCTACAACAGGCTGAACAGTGGCCACTCTCGACAAGCTTATTGGACAGTGGTCCTAGACACACTGAACAGTGGTCAGTCCCCATCCACAGTGAACAGCATCAGTCTCTAGACACAATGGACAGTGGTCAGTCTCTAGACAGTGGACAGTGGTCAGTCTCTAGAAACAGTGGACAGTTGTCAGTCTCTAGACACAGTGGGCAGTGGTCAATCTCTAGGCACACGGGACAGTGGTCAGTCTCTAACACACTGGAAACTAGTCAGTCTCTAGGCACACTGGACACTGGTCACACTCTAGTCACACAGGACAGAGGTCAGTCTCTAGTCACACAGGACAGAGGTCAGTCTCTAGTCACACAGGACAGAGGTCACACTCTAGTCACACAGGACAGAGGTCAGTCTCTAGTCACACAGGACAGAGGTCAGTCTCTAGTCACACAGGACAGAGGTCACACTCTAGTCACACAGGACAGAGGTCAGGTTCTAGTCACACAGGACAGAGGTCACACTCTAGTCACACAGGACAGAGGTCAGTCTCTAGTCACACAGGACAGAGGTCAGGCTCTAGTCACACAGGACAGAGGTCAGGCTCTAGTCACACAGGACAGAGGTCAGTCTCTAGTCACACAGGACAGAGGTCAGTCTCTAGTCACACAGGACAGAGGTCAGTCTCTAGTCACACAGGACAGAGGTCAGTCTCTAGACACACAGGACAGAGGTCAGTCTCTAGTCACACAGGACAGAGGTCAGGCTCTAGACACACTGGACAGAGGTCAGTGCAGACTTACGGGCGTGGGCCAGACTGAGGGCCCAGAGACGCAGGTAGGAAGCGGTGTGGGAGATGCAGCCCAGGCAGAACTCAATGGTGTGGATGGCCTGGTGGATGAAGATCTCGCTGAAGTCGAACTAGAGGGGAAAAGGAGGCACAACAAAATGTTTTTTAAAATTACCAGAGCAAGTCATACAAAAAAAGCAAATCATCGCAGAATTGAAAACTCCAACAGCCCAAGTTTGTTTGCAAAAACACTCTTTTACCAGACCAAAAAATCTGCATTTCATCATTTTATCTTCACATACATCTACAAAATTGTCACTCAAAAATGATAAATCTTTGTGTATAAAATTGTCATGTTTGTACCTAAGAACTTAAACTTATTCTGTCCTACTAAAACTTATTCAGTACAAGAGTTGGTACATTGGCGAACTACAATCTTACTCCTGACTGTAAACATCAAGTTTGGGTGGTGGAGTGGCAGGGTGGGGGTTGGGGATGTTACTGCAACCAGGGGCCGCAGTCTGATACAGACTGTGTCAGGTAACAATGGATGCATCTGCTGCCGCCAGGGGAATCTAAAGCCAGTATGGAGACATGGGAAACTTACAGCAACACTGGAGTTGGTCCTGTGTAATGCGAGTATGAAATGACAGCCTTCTTAAATGCCTATTTCCTATCACCATCATTGCTTCTGCCTTCTTCCTCTTCCTCCTCCACAGCTTCTTACCCAATTCCCACAATTGGTCATTAATCAGAGGTATGACACAAGGTTAATCAACAGTGAAATAAATCACAATGGAAAAAACTAAACAACAACAGCTAAATCCCTTCTCCTTAATTTTATCCCAAATATTGTCATCATTGAAAGTATTCTTAACATCTAATTTCAAGAACAATAAAGTGTACCTCCTCTTCTGTTTCTTCATGTGAGACACGAATATGGGTGTCCAAGTTCACATTTGCAGACGTCTCCATAGACTGCGAAGGAAATAAAATATCATTTCACAAGCAATGACACAACAATTCAGAAGCCTTTGACAGATCAACATGATAAGCAGCCTAAATTAATTAGCAATGTTCAGATTTTCCCCACTCACCTCCCAAGTCAGTGGGACATGAAACTAACAATTGGAAACACAATGCTACTTGGTGAAAACGAGCATGAATTGAGAATTTGATTTTCACACATCCAACACTTCCCATTCCAACACCCTTGAAACTGGAAATACCACCTTCCTGGCTAAACCCAACCCCAATTCAATCATTCGGCCCTGAACAGTGGCACTGACAGTTGAGAAAAAGCGTCATCAAAGAAACCATGGCAGAGCCTTGGCACTGTCCAAATGAAAAGCCAAGGATGGAAGCCAGCAGTAACACCGCGTGAGACTGTTGCTGGTCAGCTGAAGGTGAGGTGGAGCCAACATTGATCTCAAGCACAAAACTTCAGGATGTTTGCTCATTTGACATTCAAAAACATTTTCAAATGTTAGCCTTCTTTTGGGGGTTAAAAGCAGATAAAAACAAACACATCCATGCATGTTGGTGCCTGCACACACACAAACACATACACACACACATTATGATAATTAGGCAATATGATAGAAAAATGGCATTGCCATAAAATCATGGGGAAAATTGGGAAGGAAAATGACACAAAGAAAAACTTTGGAAATGTTAGAATATTGACCTGCAAAAATCCTGATATTAGATGACAATGACCAAGTGAAATGATGTGAAACTGATGCTGTTACTTAAGCAAGAATGCAGGAAAAGTTTTTTTAATTTCTGATTCCATATTGCTTTATGAAGTTTGTAAACTGAAAACAACCGAAGCCAAGCGAAAGAAAGTATGGAAATAGACAATGTTGGTACTTAGGGGTCAGGAGTGATAGAAACACAGGTCCACAAAAGGTTAAAAGAAATAAGGTACACTATGTTTCTGGTTCCTCTATGCTTCTTAGCATTGCAAAGCAAGGGGTTTCAGTATCCCAATGATGGGATTGACACTCCTGGAAGAGGAGGTAATGTTTTCAGTACTTCTTTGATTAAAAAAAAAAGAAATAATCGCCCTCCAGTCGTATAAAGTATTTCACATATATTCGAGTAGGTTTTTAAACATTATCAAGTCATAGTTATTCTTGATTTAAGAATGCAGTCTGTCAATAGGAGTAAACAGCACCAGCAGATTCAGAGCAGCAAACGGTGAAATTATTTTACACAGTATTCCACAATGAAAAAGTCTCAGGGATCAGTGAATAATTTCATCATCTAATTCCCCACAGACTTAGGTGACAATCAGGAACATACTAACGGGATATAATTATGATTGGATTCAGAGCAGAAAAATCCATAAGGGGATGTATATGACATAGGAATCAGAACTGTACATTGAAGATATATCACAGAATATTAATCAGAAGCACCATTTAAGGATAATGGTAGGACAGTAGAGGAGGTGGGGTGAGGGGTCATTCATATGGGTAACCAGGTGCATGTGCAACTAGAGGGGTGAACATGCATGATTCTAAAGTGGGATTCAAAATTACACTGCTTTGGGCAGGGGGTCATGCTTTGCATCCCAACAACCCAGCATCTCTCACCTAACACCACCTTTACAAGTAGAAAATTGTGAGACATAGCTCATAAATCTGTTATGTTCACCAATAAAAAAGGGGGGGATAATCTTTTTCCATTGAAAAGGGGGGGGGGGGGATTACTGCATCATTTGGATCTTCATTCTGGTAGCTGGTAGATGGCTGTAAGAGAGGATGTACTATTTCTCACACCAAAATGCATTCAATGTCAGAGTGAGAAAGTGAAAGAGGGAAGGAGGGGTGAGTGGGGGTGGGGGAGAGAGGGAGAGAGATAGAGAGAGAGAGGGAGGGAGGGAGGGAGGGAGGAGGGAGGGAGGGAGGGAGGGAGGGAGGGAGGGAGGGAGAGAGAGAGAGGCAGAGAGAGAGAGAGAGAGAGAGAGAGAGAGAGAGAGAGAGAGAGAGAGAGAGAGGGGCAGAGAGAGAGAGAGAGAGAGAGAGAGAGAGAGAGAGAGAGAGAGAGACAGAGAGAGAGAGAGAGAGAGACACAGAGAGAGAGAGAGAGAGAGAGAGAGAGAGAGAGAGAGAGAGAGAGAGAGAGAGAGAGAGAGAGAGAGAGAGACACAGAGAGAGAGAGACAGAGAGAGAGAGACACAGAGAGAGAGAGAGAGAGAGAGAGAGAGAGACAGAGAGACAGAGAGACAGAGAAACAGAGAGACAGAGAGAGAGAGAAACAGAGAGAGACAGAGAGAGAAACAGAGAGAGATAGAGAGAGAGACAGAGAGACAGAGAGACAGACAGAGAGAGACAGAGAGAGACAGAGAGAGACAGAGAGACAGACAGAGAGAGACAGAGAGACAGACAGAGAGACAGAGAGACAGAGAGACAGAGAGAGAGAGAGAGAGAGACAGACAGAGAGAGACAGAGAGAGACAGAGAGAGAGAGAGAGAGAGAGAGAGAGAGAGACAGAGACAGAGACAGAGAGAGAGACAGAGAGAGAGATAGAGAGAGAGAAGGAGGATGACTACAGAAATGGACTCAAACAAGACTCAAGAAGACTGTAAAAGAAATTCTGAAGAAAAAGTCACAATGCTGCTGCAACTCAATGACTTGCTTACAAGAGAAAGAAGCCTATCTACTGCCACAGGGCATGTGTCAAGGCCAACATCAGAGCACATTGATGATGTCTGTTTACACACACGACAATGATGCTCGATTCCATGAGTGGCAGTAAGAACAGACAAGTGTTCTTGCTTGGTGTCTCAATAATTGCCCTTTTACCTAAGAAGTTACTCCATCTGAGAGGCAGAGAGTGCTTCATTCACGCACTGTTCTCATTCAAGGAATGAAGACACAACCAAAAGCACTGTAAGCCTACATTCATGAATGATAGGAAGCTGCAGAATAAGGTTCTGACAATCTGAAGAATGGATGAAACAGCTTAGCTAAATGCTTGATGTACTGTACTTCAGGAAAGATGTGTGTGTAAAAAATGCTAGTATGTTTAAATCATTCATGCATGGCATAACAAACACAATCATGTGAATTAAAAAATTAGTAGAAACTGAAATTAACACACACACACACACACACACACACACACACACACACACACACACACACACACACACACACACACACACACACACATTTTTAAACAGCAACAAAAAAACACAAATAAATATCAAAAGAACATGCAAAAACCAGTGATTAAAGTAAATAATGAAAGTTGTTCCTCTCTTTTCTTCTGTAAAATGTTGCAATCTCTCTCTCTCTCTCATTCCCTCTCCCTCCCTCCCTCCCTCCCTCCCTCCCTCCCTCCCTCCCTCCCTCCCTCCCTCCCCCCCCCCCCCACCCCTCCTCTCTCTACTCTCTCTTCTCTCTCTCTCTCTCTCTCTCTCATCTCTCTCTCTCTCTCTCTCTCTCTCTCTCTCTCTCTCTCTCTCTCTGTGTGTGTGTGTGTGTGTGTATGTGTGTGCACATGTATGCAAGACCATAGGCAACTTGCTGTCTGCACATCTGCTTGAAAAGTGGCCTTTATGTAGCGACTCTGCAGAATAGCCCCATTCAAAGTACAGTAATTGACAAAAATGCAGCTGAATGTCAATTAATATAACTTCAACAAATAATAACACATGGCTAAACCTGTCAATGTCCAAACATGTTCAAACCAGAGATACTGTCCAGGATAGCACAAACAACAGCAGCATAGGCAAAGTTGAAGCCAATATCGCATGACAGAAATATCCCTCTCGCGTCGAAGATCAGGCTAATGCGCACGCTGGCCATCTCCGTATTCTTGTATGCATGCGAGTCCTGGACACTCACATCTGAACTACAGAGACGGATACAAGCCCTGAAAATGAGATGCTACCGCAAGATTCTGAACATCTCATATAAAGACCATGTCACGAATGAGCAAGTCAGCAACAGGATCAGGAGAGCAATTGGACAGTACGAAGACCTGCTCTCAATCGTAAAAAGCAGAAAGCTGAAGTGGTACGGTCACATGTCAAGAGGCAGTGGGCTGGCCAAGATCATCCTGCAAGGTACCGTACCAGGTGGGAGAAGGAGAGGCAGGCAGAGAAAGAGGTGGGAAGACAACATCAAAGAGTGGACAGGCTTGACCTTTGCTGACACAGCCAGTCACAGAGGATAGAGATCGATGGAGGAAGATTGTCCGAAAGTCATCAGTGGTGCCTCAACAACCCATCTCAGGGTTAAGAGAGAGACTGAACTGAACTGAACTGAACTGAAATCTGTCGAAATATATCTAAACTATAAAAAGTTTAAAATTTAAAAGACAGCAAAGGACAAAACAAAAGAAAAACAAAACAACAACAAATATATGTGTGCTCCATTTCTATAATTTTCTCTTCTTTAATAAAAATTAATATATTATCCTTAATTTTCTTTTGATCTGCCTGGAAAAAATGCACAGAACAAGAATAAGTTCGTTTTTCAAATAAAATCCTGAAGCATAAGTTCTACTAAAGCCTGGGACCTTGGTCTAATAGTTGGTTCTCACATTCTGGGCATACTGTTTCTCAAGTGGCCATGTTTTTTACTGCTGAACCTACACTTTTTTCATGCCTAAAATAGACCAAAATAAGAAAAGAAATTTATGGTAAACGATAAAATGTGTGCTGTCCTGTCTTCCCTGCCGATGAGCAGTCAGGGAATCCACTATTTCAGTTTGTTTGCTTTTTAAAGCATTTTCAGTGAAAGAAAGTTTGGTTTATGTTCAATCTGGCCTCTCCTAAAAAATAACAAGAAGGGCAAAGCCCATACGACTCACATGCTTGACCTTGACCTTTATATGACCTTGACCTTCAGGTGAACTTCAAGGTCAAGGTCAAACAACTAAACCTACCAATGCCATCATACACAAAGAAATGCTTTACACATTTTTCCTACCAAAATACATGTGACCTTGACCCAAGGTCAAGGTCATCCAAGGTCATGCAACACAAAGCTCTTAATTCAAGGCATAGGAAGCACAATGGTGCTTATTGGCACTTTCTACCATGAGATATGGTCACTTTTAGTGGTTCACTACCCCATTTTGGTCACATTTCATAAGGGTCAAAGTGACCTTGAAGATATGTGAACAAATGTGTCTCATGATGAAAGTATAACATGTACCCCACATAATTATTAAGTTTGAAACAGTTATCTTCCATAGTTCAGGGTCAAGGTCACTTCAAAATATGTATACAATCCAACTTTGAAGAGCTCCTGTGACCTTGACCTTGAAGCAAGGTCAACCAAACTGGTATCAAAAGATAGGGCTTGCTTTGACCTATATACCACTTGTAGCTAAGGTCGCCATTCTCAATAACGTGGGAGAAAATTGGGAAAATGTGAAAAATGACTGTTTTTGAGACCACATTTATGGCTCCTGTGACCTTGACCTTGAAGCAAGGTCAAGTCACTATGTATGTTTTTTGAGGCCTTGTCATCATACACCATCATGCCACATTTGGTGTTGATAGACTTAATAGTCTCCGAGAAAAATCCAACGTTTAAGTTTTTTACGCCCGGACGGACGGACGCCCGGACGGACGCTCGGACGGACGGACGACACGGCTCAGTACATAGACTCACTTTTGCTTCGCATGTGAGTCAAAAAATAAAAAGCTGATGGTAAACAAGGAATGCATGCTGTCCCATGTTCCCTGCACTCAGGGAATCCACTATTTAAATCTTTAAAATAATTTTCAGTGAAAAAAAAATTGGTTTATGTTCAAACTGGCCTCTTCTAAAAAGAAACAAGAAGGGCAAAGCCCATACGACTCACATGCTTGACCTTGACCTTTATATGACCTTGACCTTCAGGTGACCTTCAAGGTCAAGGTCAAACAACTAAACCTACCAATGACATCATACACAAAGAAATGCTTTACACATTTTTCCTACCAAAATACATGTGACCTTGACCCAAGGTCAAGGTCATCCAAGGTCATGCAACACAAAGCTGTTAATTCAAGACATAGGAAGCACAATGGTGCTTATTGGCACTTTCTACCATGAGATATAGTCACTTTTAGTGGTTCACTACCCCATTTTGGTCACATTTCATAAGGTTCAAAATGACCTTGACCTTGATGATATGTGACCAAATGTGTCTCATGATGAAAGTATAACATGTGCCCCACATAATTATTAAGTTTGAAACAGTTATCTTCCATAGTTCAGGGTCAAGGTCACTTCAAAATATGTATACAATCCAACTTTGAAGAGCTCCTGTGACCTTGACCTTGAAGCAAGGTCAACCAAACTGGTATCAAAAGATAGGGCTTGCTTTGACCTATATACCACTTGTAGCTAAGGTCGCCATTCTCAATAACGTGGGAGAAAATTGGGAAAATGTGAAAAATGACTGTTTTTGAGACCATATTTATGGCTCCTGTGACCTTGACCTTGAAGCAAGGTCAAGTCACTATGTATGTTTTTTGAGGCCTTGTCATCATACACCATCATGCCACATTTGGTGTTGATAGACTTAATAGTCTCCGAGAAAAATCCAACGTTTAAGTTTTTTACGGACGCCCGGACGGACGGACGGACGCCCGGACGGACGGACGGACGACACGGCTCAGTACATAGACTCACTTTTGCTTCGCAT